>ML439276.1:0-49298 GCA_005239525.1 Nicotiana knightiana
ATATTTTATTTGAGATTCATTTGATTTGGTTTTGTTTTTATTTTGAAAAAAAGTTGAAATTTTTATTAATAAATTTTTATTTTACTTGTAATACTATTTTAATTAATTTTTCAAAATTAAAATCCTCTATTAAGTTGATACTAGAAAAAGGACTAAATTGTAAAATAAATATTCAAGAAAGAATTACAAGAAAATATATATGACTTCATACCATAACAAAAAATGGCCTATGTTTTTAAGGTTTACCCATCCTAGCCCATATTGTACATATTTTGAAAGCACTAGCAAATTCAAAATATGTGTTCTTATAACCATTGCTTCTAAAAGCTATGAAATTAAATTTGTGTTCTTACAACATTATTTTCGCTCTCTTCTTCCCACATCCTCGACATATGCTTCTAGGGGTTGTATATTTTCTGCTTCTCCTCTTGTGTCACCTGGTTGCAATGTAAGAAAATTGAAGAGTAGAAGTCCACCATTGAAGACCATTCAAAGCTTTGCTTTCGAAAATATTTTTTTTTTATTTGTTAGTTTTTTGGATTAGGTGTTGTTCCAATTGATTGAAAATATCAAAAGAAGTTCAAAATTTAAATTTGAAGTGATTTGGAGTAGATTTGAGCAAAATTTGATTAAATTTCAGAGAAGACGCAAGGAAGAAGACGAAGTCAGTTTTTTGTATAAGTATGTATAATATTGTATAATAGTGTATATGAGTGTATAAACAAATCTTATACACTTTTATACACATTTATACAAGCGTATATAAACGAACTTCTTTCACGATTTTCAGTTGCAATCTTGTTCAAAACGAGTCCAAATCTCCATGAAATGACTTCAAATTTTATATACAACCTCTTTATACTATCTCTAACAAGTCTAAATAACACCTACTCCAAATTTCTCTCAAAATCAAATTCGGAATTTAAACCCACATGTTTAAGCTTGTTAAAAATCTAATTTTTATCACTCAAATGAATTCTGTTTGTTCAACTAATATTTGAGTCACAATTAATGATTCGAATATTAACTTAAATGCTTGAGGAATTCTTTTTAAAAATTAAATAGTACTTTTTAGAACCTATTGGAATGTTAGTTTTAGCCAATTGTAAATAATGTTTCAAATTAAAGTTTAAAAATGAAATAAAATTCAAAACGGGGAAGAAAAAAATTGCGAAGGATTTTCACTGAACGGAGAACTTCGCGAAGCGAAATGGAGGATAACTTCGTCGACGGCGATCGGCCGACGGTAATGGTGACGAACGACGACGGAATCGACGCGCCGGGATTAAGAGCTCTAGTTAATGTGCTTGTTTCTACCAATCGCTTTCACATCCTAGTTTGTGCTCCTGACTCGTATGATCACTCACTCAAGCACTCTCCTTAAAAATTCATTGTGAATTTGCACGTTTTATGTTAGTATGTACAACTATTATTAGTTAAATTTCTGTAACTATTTAAATGTAGCGACTTCTTAGTTTTGCTTAGTTCGGATGCTTATATATGTTACAATGATTTGTTGAATAATGCTTGAGGTTAACTTTCCTTATTTTGGGCGGTATGGGTAAGTTAAACTTGGTAAATGGAAAAACTATATTTTGTTCTTAAATGTGTTGAGAAAAAAAAAAGACTTTTTAACTTTTATTGGAAATACAAACTTTTACTGGCATGTAGGGAGTTCTACCACTCCAATAATCCGAAATTTAGTGTTTTCAACGCAGGAGTGGTCTAGGTCGTGTTTTGCAGGTTCAACTGAACCTGCTTTCAGCTCAAATTATGATACATATGCAACAAATTATAATGTATAGATGTAGTATAATAAGATCATACTATTTTGAATCCACTGACTCTAAATCCTAGATTCGTCTTTAAACATGCCGTGGCATAATTTATTAAAGGTGGTTTTAGAAGTAGGTGTGTAAATATTGATCTAATGATAAATGGCGGTGGTACTTGCTTTTTTATGGTTAAGAAGTGAAGAACGCAAAGAAAGTATATCTATAATCGAGAAATCCCCATGGCCAGTGGTGCATTGTTTGGAACTCGGTGAATAATGTTTCCGTCCCTCTACCCTTCTCCATTTAAATACCAGATTTTTGTTTGCGGTAGGGCTAATCCGTGGCATGCGCCTAACCCATGCATCCTGCACTACACTCTTACCATTTGATCAAAGCTGCGGGGGGTTGCAAACCATATATTAGTTTTTGATAGTCTAAAATTGGGGTCTTTGTGAAATTGTGCTTCTTAATGTTTAAAGTGAACGTTGTTTTGCAACACCCCTGAGTGGAAAAGGGATTTTATGAGACAGACAGGTAAAAAATTTGTATGATCGATGATCTCCCTCGGTTATTTGAGTTTCAATCATTTGACTGCTCTCTTTTACTACTTTGGTCATGTCTTTCTTTAGGAAATCAGTTTTTACTCAATGCTTTGGCTTTCATGTAGAGCTTGACAAATTTTTCATGTTGCTGTTATTTTTATTTGAACATGTTGCATGATATTAACAATTTATATAGCTGAGACTGATATGATGTTTAGTACATCTTACATACCAGAGTCTAGCATAATGTGAATCTTTTATGATTTTGCAAAGGAAGGTTGGAGTTGAACATGTATTGTTTCACTTCAGCAGTATTGATGAACTTAAATTTGCTAATTAGATAATAAATATTATTTCTGGCAATTAAAAGTTTGGAGTAAGATCTGCTTATTGTTCTTTACATGGTTGTTCATTCCATGAACCTATTTGTCTCCATGTGGATTTGTTTATGAACATCTTCTTCCTTTTCTTTTTCCCTTTTAAAACGGTAAGTGAATTGTTCATTAGCACTACTTTAACTATAAATATCTCATTTTCTTTGCTTCTTCCTGTGCTTCACAAGCGATAAGGAATATTTGCTTTTCTTTCTCTCTCTATTTTGAGGATCTCCTCTAATTTTGAATTAAAAAATGGGGGAAAAAGTAGCCCTTTACTGCATTGGCAGACTGCAAGTGACCCAAGTCTACTGAATGACTTGCTAAGCAGTACACCATTAGTCAGAGAAGAATGAAACGTTGGGTGATTTTTTGACTGTTCTATGTTTTGGTCATTGATAACATGTTTACCTTTTGATTTCACCTGCCACTTCTGCAAATGGCCGTGTCTTTATCATTGCTTAATGATGCAATTAGGAATCTAAGGTATTTGTTTTTTGTCAATAATGATTTTCCTATGTATGCTATCTTTCTAGTTGTCCCAATATTTGTTAGATTGCATTGTTTAATGTTTAAGTTATTATATTGTTAAGTTCAAAGATGAAGCTTGCAAAAATTCTTGATGTCCAGCTTCACTGTTGCATAATCTAAAAGTTAGGAATTAACTGACTTTTGGTTAATTACTTATGCTCTTATATATTGCAATTTTTTCCACATCTATCACTTGCAAAATTGCATAAAATTGGTTATGTGCTTATTACTACTTTCAGAGAAAAGTCAGCTGTTAGTCATAGCATTACATGGCGTCATGCCCTTTCTGTTAAGCAAGTGGACATTAGTGGAGCAACAGCCTTTTCAGTTTCAGGTCTGTTGAAATCTTCAACAAATAAATAATTTAGAGTTCTGGACTGAACTATGGTACTTGACTTTAAGTTTGTTGGATTACTAACTCTAATATCAATGCCTCACAGTCCTTTGTTATATCAATAGTGCGATCATATTCTTGGTACACGTAAGTGAACAGCAAGTCAATCAGCTCCACCTCAATACCAAACTATTCTGGAAATTGAACAGACAAATAAAGGAGGAAGTCTCTCCTTTCCTGAAAACTTGAGTTTTGTGAGGTTGTGCCACATAATTTAGCATTCTAATGATTTTCTATTTGAATAGATGAATACAGATGAACATAAGCTTTTAACTTATAATTAAGAGCAATCTAGTTAAAGATTAGTTGTAATCTAGAACTATGGATCTTTTCTTGGAAAGTTCTTTTAAAATTTTACTAACAGCTAGCATATGTCATGGGATATTCATCCGGAAATGCTCAATCAATTACAACCAAGAACATGGTATATTGATATTTTCCGAGCTTTCATGCTTCAAGATCTCGGATTTGAAGTAATAGAAGAAGATGAGAATGTTGACTTTGCTTTCCTTTTTCGATTTCTTTTTTCTAGCAGGAACTCCAGCAGATTGTACTTCCTTGGGAATCTCCAAAGCTCTTTTCCCTTCAGTACCTGATCTGGTAGTACAACTTTCCTAAACCAAGATAATGTTTCTTTATTCACATTTCTGCTTGGAAAAGAAAAGAATATAAAAGAAAAAAAAACATCATTAATATGCATGACATGCACACAAAAGCTCTCTCTTTCCCCTCGTTTTATATGTTTAAGTTGCCTTTTGAAGTTATTGCTTCCCTCTTCCTCATCATGTCATCTTAGAGTTTCTTATTTGCAGTGTGCAGTTTGATTTTCCAAATCGCAAATACTTAGTTTTCTGTCTCCTTTATCACTTGATTACTGATTTATCCCATGCCAGTCTTTAGGTATCAATGCCTTGGGACTTTGCATAATTAAATATTCTTTGGCTGGAACACTCTTGCAATAATCTTAATCTATTCTTTCAGGTGATCAGTGGTGTTAATATGGGTGACAACTGCGGCTATCATATGTTAGTAGATTTTCTTCACTAGCATTCAGTTTCTTTGTGGTGATGGTGAAGTATCTTGCTGCTATACCATTGTTTTCAATTCCATTGTCTGGGTACATTGGGCTATTTATGTTATAACTCGTCGTTACAACACCAACCCATTTATGCCTCTCTATTAATTTCAACTATCTAATGAAAATGTAAAGAACATTCACTCAACATTGTGTAATGGGTAGGTATGGGTAGGGGTGGCAAACGGGTGGGTCGGGTCGGGTCGGGTCGGATATGGACGTGTCGGAAATGGGGAATGCAAAAGTATCATATGTTAGTAGATTTTCTTCACTAGCATTCGGTTTCTTTGTGGTGATGTATCTTGCTGCTATACCATTGTTTTTCAATTCCATTGTCTATTTATGTTATAACTTGTTACGACACCAACCCATTTATACCTCTCTCTATCAATTTCAACTATCTAATGAAAATGTAAAGAACATTCACTCAACATTGTGTAATTTGTAGGGATGGGTAGGGGTGGAAAACGGGCCGGGCCGGACGGGTCGGATATGGGTATGTCGAAAACGGGTAATGCAAAAGTGGATAATTATCCGACCTGACCCATATTCAATACGGATAAAAAAGGGTTAACTGTCGGATAATATGGATATCCATGGCTTCTTGAATATCACTTTTGTGAGGATTCCTAGTCTCCCAAACTTGAGGAACCCTCAATTTGAGGCTTTACAAATGTAAAAGTTAAACCTATTAGTTATCCATTGGTTATCCATTTTCTAAGTGGATAATATGGTTCTTATCCATATTTGACCTGTTTTTAAAAAGTTCATTATCCAACCCATTTTTTAATGGATAATATAGGTGGATAACTATTTTCTTTTAACCATTTTGCCACCACTAGGGATGGGTGTCAGACAATTCGGTTTTGATTTTCAATTTTTGAATTTAAGAAATTACAATCCAAATCCAAATCCAAACCAGATAAGTGCAGTTTGGGTCAATTTTTTAGATGTTTGGTTTCCAATTGATCGTTTTGGTTATTTCGGTTTTTGGTTTGAGCATATACGTTGGGCTTCTTCTTCTCACAGATAAAAATAAGAAATGAACCTCCAAATAAAGTATTCATGTGAACTTGCTTTAATTATTCCTCATTCCCAACAGGAAATTGGTAACTGTGTGTAGAATGGGAAGAGCAAAAAGCGATGATGGTGGTAAGTAGAAAAGAACGATAAGTTTTTAGTATCAAAGTTAAACTTGAAAGTTGAAACCCTATTTGTAAGTAGGCTGTTGGCCTTTACTGACGATCTAATTTAATACCGGGCTAATGTCTAATGGGCATGTTTGGTTTGGTGGGCCAAACATAAGGTATAAGAGTTTTCGGGTTTTCGAATATCCAAATTTTTTCGTCCTGAATCCAAAATCCAATTTTTTATAAATTAAAACCAAACACCAAATGTAATCCAAAAATTAAATCAAATATCCGAGAAATTTGAATTTCGGTTTTCCCCAAAGACCACAAACTATGCCCAACCCTATTACATGTGTTGAAATCTCATAAAAGTTCTTTATGCTTTGCTTAGTCCATGGCGATTTTGTTGCAAACTGTTCTTGGTTCGCCGAATTGTACAAGTACTCAGTTCAGTTTCTAGATTCAGCTAGTGATGATTAAGCATGCTTACCATTTGCGCTAATATACTGCGCATGTAGCACTTTTAGGTTCATCTATTATAGAATTTATTTGACTCTATGATATCCAAAAACCCAAGGTTTCTTCAACCTTATTCAAATGACTCTTCTCATCCGGTCTTCTCCAAGTTTGCTCTTGTCACCTTTAGTCAAATGGCTCTTCTCATCCCTAAATTATCCACAGGAATTTTAATGTTGCATTTTACCAATGATGGATTTAATTATAAAAATGAGCACTTTGTATATCTGGGTCAAAGGGAATCCATACAG
Source organism: Nicotiana knightiana (assembly GCA_005239525.1). Taxonomy (NCBI): domain Eukaryota; kingdom Viridiplantae; phylum Streptophyta; class Magnoliopsida; order Solanales; family Solanaceae; genus Nicotiana; species Nicotiana knightiana. The sequence continues at coordinate 6,589 of ML439276.1, forward strand.
TCATCTGGCATTATCTTCTTGACTTTGTACTTTCTTTTAGATGATCCTTGAACATAAAATTGACGCATAGTGTTTTGTGAAGTTAATTTAGTTTACTATGATTGAAACTCAAGCAAAATAAAATGTTAAACGAAAAAAAAAAATTATGAAACAAAAAAATTTTGACATTCGTAATTTTGTAGTTGCTTCTGTGAGATTAATTTTGTACCTTTTTCTGAAATTGTCAGAGTGTACTCGGGTACAGTGGCTGGCGCTAGGGAGGCTTTCTTCAATGGTATTCCTGCTGTGTCTGTATCATATAATTGGTATCCATCAGTGAACCTTTCGAGTTATTGTGTTTCATGCAGAGAGCAGCATCATTACCTTGTGTTTTGTTTTGAGGGCCCTCGTGCACTCTAGAAATTCTACATTTTTCGTGCCCCAGTGGTTTGTTTTCTTCATAAGTCGCTGTTCCTTATTTCCTTTGGGATTGCTAACTGCAGGGTTCGTGGAAAAAGCAATTTTAGTGACTTCACACTGGCTGCTAAAGCTTGCTTACCCATCATCAGCGCTATATTGGCTGAAATCAAAAGAAACAACTATCCTCTAAATTGCTTTCTAAATATTGATGTGCCAACAGATGTCATCAATCACAAGGTGAACTTTATGCTAGCTTTGTTTTTGTTGTTTATGATAGAAAATCACCTAGAGAAGGAAGCTGTAAGGTAGATACAGATGTTGGGATTCACTCGTCTTTCATCATTGGTGAAAATATCATGTAAAAGTTGGTCTTCGCTTTGATGTACTTTCTTGTGTGTGATCGCCTCCTGTTGGCCCTGTCAACAGTCAGATTTGCTTTACTTCATTTAACAGCTGAAGTTTGGCCAAGTGAGTCATTTTAGGCCAACTGAAGCATGTCTCTTCATTTATTAAATAGTTAAGAATGGACAAGGTGGTTATGAACAAACTGCACTGGTCATCTACTCTGTATGAACGAATCAATAGTCTCTTCATCTGTCTTTCTGTACTATAAAATTTTGTTAGATTGTATTTATATACAAATGGAATAAAGCTTTTCCTAGGTTGTGGTTTTCTTTGTTCCCTGTACAAGTTCTAAGACAAGCTTTACTCAAGCTATCATAATGAGTCTGGCTCAACCACTATTTTGCCAATAGTAAATTTGAATGTTTGTCTATTTCAACCTGAGTTTCCCTTGAGGAGCTGTATCTTAAAACTTGAATACTTTGTTTTACAAACTGTCATCATTGTGTCTGTATCAGTTACGTCTGATAGGATAAGTGTTGTTTTTTTCTCTTTAACCATTTCCTCAAAAGATTTATCTTGGTCTTTCTAGGGATACCGTCTGACTAGACAAGGGAAAAGTTTTGTCAAAATGGTATGGAGGCAAGTTAATTCTGAGCGAGAAGGAGGAAAAGTGTTGTCCACAATGACTATGGAGACGAATTTATCAGAAAGTACAGAAGCTAGAGCTTTAAAAAATGCACCACAAGATCATCTACTGTTTAAGAAACAAGTGCGATCCCTTTCTCTATTGTTGCTTGCTCCATTGCTGTTATCCTTGTCTCCCAGATATTTTCCGCTCACGCGGGCACCTTACAAGAAATTGAGAACTAATAACAACAACAACATACCCAGTATTATCCCTCATTGTGGGGTATGGCAAAAAATTGAGAACTAATGTTTTATGAAAACCTGGCAACATTTGGAATTAAAATAGCCTTTTGAAAGACGCTACTCTTTTATTGTATTACGCACCAGATATTTTTTTATTCCTGATTCTTTTGAAAGTTATAGGTAAAAGAAAAAGAAAAAGAAAAGGAATTTATAGAGGTGTCAATGGAGTAATCTGTTGATTTTACTCTTTCCTTTATAGGTTACAAGAATTCTAGTGGAGGATGGTGATACAGACTACTGTTCTCTCCGAGAAGGATACGTATGTACTGTTGATTTATATGGTTGTCAGTCATTTGATGAGAACGACCAATGATTGGTATTGTCATTTATCACAGATAACTGTCACACCCCTTGGCGGCTTGTCTCCGGCAGAGCTAGATGCTGTTTCATTCTTTCAGAGTTGGCTGCCCACTGTTGTTGATCTTTACCCTTCCTCTGCTTTATAGTGCTGTAAGTTGGTCCCCCAAGTCAAACCCAATTCTGATGAGACCCTAACACTACTTTTTATATCATCTTTGTTTAGTGTGATATGACATTTGATTGGCTACTGATGCCATGTTTCTGTTTTCTGTTTTTGCGCTTGACATTGATTTTGCATTTTTGCTACCAAGATGCTTAACTTTGTTTGGGATATAATGGGCTTGAACTTTCTCTTCGCCGTAAATTTTGACAAAATGTCAAAAAGTTATGATCATTGTACTACTAAGTTTACTTTTACATTCCACAGAAGTAAAAAGAAACTGGTTTCATCGTTTTGATTATTGTTCATGTCTTCATTTCTGATGATTATATTCTTCATTGTGGTTAATCTGTCTAAGTTTGCTCTGATACAATGTGGGTTATCACGATCAATTTTCCAGATGAAAAGTTTGTAGAGATGAGATGAGATAAGTGGACTCGAGCGAGCTAAAGATGATGAGTCCACACAGAATGGAAAAAGTCGATGCATTTACACGTCATTCCAGATGTGGGTATCCTCTCCCTTGTTAAAATTCAGATGCATCTTTGTTTGATTTTCTGCAAGATATGTCTCTAATGTTTCTTAGGCATTTACTGAGACCATAGAAGTTGTGATGTAACAGATTTGGTGTATGTTCAAGCTTAAAGTTTTTCTACAACCTGTTTTGTCTGTTCTCCTCGTTATTGCTTTAAACTTAAACCAAGCGATTATTGTCATTTCCAGAAAAGGGATCAATTTTACTGCTATATTCTCCCTGTGATTGCATATGATCGTCTAAAATCCTATGACTTATTTTATCTTTGATGATTTGCAGAATATATGTACTGTTAGCAGTTTTAGTTTCTTTTGTATTAAAAATTCCATGAGTTATGTTCTTTCTTTAGCATTTTCACAGGTATTATCTTTAGAGGATTTTTGAATCATTGTCAAACACTGCGTCCCGCACGCATTTAAACGGTCTGCAGACTTTACAAAATTGCAAGATATAAGTTGTGCACACGTAGGGGAGAAGTAGATATAAGTTGCCCTCTTTTGAGGAGATCTAATCTCGAATCTTACCACGTTTTCTTTATTTTATTCTTAAATAATCAAAAAATAATTGGGGGTATCACATGTGTTTATTCTTTAAGTGATAAAAAGGTTAGGTGGTTGCAGACGTGTTCTTAGTCAATAGAGCATAAATTTCAATGTGGGATAGTGGGAGTAAAAGAAAGGGGTTCGCTCTAAGAACACATCATCTAGATTGAATGATTGATGCATAATAATTGAGAACCTCTTAAAATTGTCATCTATTTACAAACATTTTAAAGATTCCACCCTATACTGCAGAAGTCTGGTGTTTGAATTTCAGAAAGATTCTCTTTTCTTCTACCTTGTTGTCCTCCACTATTCAAGAACTCACTCGCATCACACTTATTTACAAGTAAAAGAACAATGCACTCACAATAAGTGAAAGACATAATAATTTCAATAATATAAAGACTTTCAGATGTACCTCACTCCCAAAAGATTGAAGATGCAAACATGAATGAAGAGAGGGAAAAACAAAAAGAAAAACCTATGGGGGACAAAAGTGTTGTAATCTATGTACATGTCTCTTTTTTGTGCTTCTATGTAAAGACCCTCATTTTGGTGGAGGCAAAGAACGTGGATGCGACTCCACTAGTATGGACCAAAGCACTTGAACATCTTCACAAGGGCAAGACTTAACATCCTCGTACAGGATATATATCCCTCTTCCTGAAAACCAAGAACGAGAAATTTAGTACGACAAGTTTGCAAAAGTACATAGATGTGAGTTTTTTCCATTGAAGGATCAGAGGAGTAACTCATGACATGAGCAGTGCAGACTCAAGAATAGGCTAAATTCTGTATCTGCCCTCATTTATAAATGAGAGCTAATTATCCAAGTATACATAGAGATTTTTGACAAAGTAAACCTTACATAAAAGTGAAAAGAGTATAAGAAGTAATGGAGTATCAGACATACTCTTCTTGGGAGCAGAGTGAAGACGAACCCAAAGCTTCTTCAATGGAGAGAAGAGGGATTGCAGCCACCCCATGAGGAAAAGAGGGTGGAGATGAAGTTCATGGTAGGTAAAATGGAAATAAGAGAGACTATAGGAGGGAGAAAAGAGGGGGCTAGTTTGCTTTGACAAAGGGTGAAGTTTGGGTCACTGTCCTTATAAACATTTGCATTTGCCTTACAGACAAATCATGCATTCATTTCACAATTTTAGAACTTGGTGTTATGTCTCTATCATACCTCTCCCCTTGTAGCACAAGTAATTGCCACTCTACCCATCACTTGTACTTTTCACACTTTCTATGAGTATGACCCCTCTGCTTTCTCTCTTCCTCCCCCTTCGTTGACATCCCTTATTCTTCAAGCTACTCATGTAGTTAGTACTCCCTCTATCCAATCTATGTGACGCTTCTTCCTTTTTAGTCCGTTCCAAAAAGAATGATACCTTTCTAAATCTAATAACAATTTAATTTTAAAATACTCATTTTACCCTTAATAAGATAATTTATACTACGAATCCCCTTAGAACGGGTACAACTCGATAGCTAAAGTTTAACAAATTATTTTTACAAAGACTCTCCACTGGTGATCCAAAAATAGAAAGAATATAAATAAAGACACATACGCCGAAAGGGTCCCCCACTACTTCTTCATTTGGGGGAGGTCGGGAGACTAGCCTCATTAACTTCCCTGAGCGACGTCAAATGACGTTCTCGTATTCTTTTGTACATAATTCTAGATATAATCTCTTATTTTTTGATCTTCTTGTAAACATTTTGAATATTTTGGTTGTGAAAACCAAAGGGAATGATGACCTCATTTTGAACTAGTGTCACAAGTTCTTGTCTGGATTACTACTGCCTAGTTTGATTTTCTCAGTTTTTCCTGTTAACCGTGTTTAGAAAGAAAAAAAAGAAAGAAAGAAGCAAAGACTTGCAAATACATATAGTATTCGATTAGTTTTGAGCAAATTTATTTCACTAATGACAAATACTTGCTATGGAGCACATATTGGTTAGTCGATTATAGTTTTCCTAAAGTTGCATACTTGTTACACTAGGACAGAGTAATAATGAAATAGTATGTTTTAATTTGAGAGAACTATATTTTAGAGGGGTCCCTCTTGTATTGCAAGGAAATATATTTTTTCAAATCTGCTTCAAGTTTTGAGCTTCTATTGGTCCACTTGCTCCATTAGAGTTTAATCTTTAATTTGTCACAGGGACAAGCTATCAGTTTTGATGACTCAAAAGTTTAGTTTCATTACTTAAAAGACTTTTGGATGGCTTAATAAAAGAGTCATTAAAGGAAACAAAAAAGAATTCATTAGGAAATTTGACGAGGCCAATGTGTATTGGAATTTTCTGTTCGTACTCTGTTAAATTCTAATATAATTTAAGATATCGTCCCACGGAGACGGAATAATCTATGCTACAGACTTGTAATATTTTAACTACTATTTGAGAGAATCAAATTGATGAAAACTGAGTGAGGTTTAAAAGTTGTTAATTACTTAAACAAAACAAATAACTTTTGGAAGATTTATAATTTAAAAGGAGTTGGGGATCATTGAATTCACTTGATAATATTATTATAATAAAATCTCAATTTCTACATTTATTTTTTTAAATAATAATTGCTTATTTCTAATACAATTACATTTTGCTCACTAGGAAATAACCAATTAATAACACTCTGTGAGAACTACGTTAATTAATCAACTTAAGACTAGTGACATTTAAACCGAAATATTTTTCTTGCTTGAATTGTGCTAAAAGTGTCATGACAAAAAATCCATATTAGTCGTGATGACACCTAGCCTAACTGCTAGATAAGTCCATTAACAACTATCCAATTTAATAAGACTTATTAAGAGAAGAAATGATAATACAACTGTTTAATACAAATTTTTTCCAAGGATTGGTAGTACAAAACATGAACTTCTAAGATTAAAATATACAAAGCTGGTATGAAATAAATACTCTGTTCGAAATGTACATAAATAGATTGTTATGGATTTAAGGCTATCATGAACAAGAGGCAGTTACGACCGGAACGCAGGTACATCTTTAAATTCAGATCCCGTTGATCTCAGCAACGTCAGCATCCAACATCTGCACGCAAGGTGCAGAAGTGTAGTATAAGTACAACCGACCCCATGTAATCAATAAATAACAAACTTAATCTTAGGTTTGAAAGTAGTGACGAGCTAGAATAAAGGTCGGGTCCAATACCAATAGCCAACTACAGTTCATAACAACATAGTACAAGTAATAAAAGAAGTATTTCAGAAATAAAATGCTCAGCTCGTTCACAGTTCCAGAAAATAGGCATGCTTTTCAAGTTTCTTAGTGAAAACCCAAATCCTTTACCGAAATTGCCAAAAATATGAGTAAGTTTGAAAACTGTGATATTCGCAAAAATCCTTTCAACGATAAACAAGATGTTTTTATTTTTTAGATAGCATGAGAAAAGTACATCTCTGTGCCTACATGTCAAGATACAGGTAAAATAATAAATGTCACAAAAATCGGGTAGCAGAAGGAAATGTATCTCTATGCATGTATCTCAAGTACGCATGTCAAATGCAATGCATCTCAGTGATGAACCCATGTACTCACACTCTCAGAGTACTCAATCTCAATGTCTCGCTTTCTCTCTCACCATGCTCAATACTCAGCACACTCAGTCACTCAGCATTGTACAATACCTGTTGTGGCGTGCAGCCCGATCCACATATAACCATAAGACCCATTGCAGCGTGCAACCCGATCCATATATATATATAGCTATAAGGCCTATTGCGGCATGCAATCCGATCCACATATATATAGCCATAAGAGCCGTTGCGACGTGTGTGTGTGTGTGTGTGTGTATATGTATATATATATATATATATATAAAATCAACTACGCTTACTGGGGGTGTGTGAGACTCTGGAGGGGCTACTTCAGCCCAAGCGCTATCATAAATCAGTAAAATTCATTGCGGCGTGCAACCCGATACCATAAATGTAATCAATAATATGCTACAGCATGCAACCCGATCCCATAATATCACTCTCACTCAGGCCATTGGCCTCACTCAGTCATCAATCTCTCCAGTCTCTCTCGCGGGCTCAAAATGTCATGAAACTAGCCCGAAAATGATGATATGATGTATCAATAAATAACAACAGAGACTGAGATATGATATGTATATGAATGCATACGGCTGAGTATGTAAGTTCAATGAAAGTAGATAGCTCAACAGAAATGACCTTGGTGGGGTCTCAACAGAATAAGCATGTAGCCTAGACAGGGTTTCTAACATGGATCACAGCTCAAGAGCTCAAGTACTTAGAAATTTCATGGTTACAGATAAGGTCAGGTAACTACACACTACCACAGAAATATCAGAGACATAATTCACACGGTGAATGCCCACACGCCCGTCACCTAGCATGTGCGATACCTCAACACCAAACACATACCACGTAATTCGAGGTTTTATACCCTCGACACTAAGTTTAGAAGTGTTACTTACCTCGAATAAGCCAAATTCCACTACTGAGCAAGAAAAGCGATGCTCCAAGAATGCCATCTTGCACGTACCGACCTAGGAACGGCTCAAAACTAGCCAAAAGCAACTCAAATACATCAAATAATTCCAAAGAAAACAAACCCAATCGATAAAGGTCGAATCTTTAATCAAAAACTCAAAATTGGCCAAAAGCCCAACCCGGGACCACACTTTAGAACCCGAAAAAAATTATAAAATCTGACAAACCATTCAATTACGAGTCCAATCATACTAGTTTCATTCAAATCCGACTCCAAATCAATATTCAAAACTCAAAAATTTACATTATAAAACTTTAGGCCTAAGCTAGAATCAAACATAAATTCATGACATATAACCAAAATTGAGTAGAGAACACTTACCCCAATTCATATGATAAAATTGCTTCAAAAATCGTCTCAATTCGAGCTCCATAGCTCCAAATGTGCAAAAATATCTGAAACCTTCGAAATAGAGTACTAAATACACTGTTCCAGCGGTACCCTTCGCGATCGCGATTACAAAATTTTGCAAGACAATTTTTACCCTATGTGATCGCGGCAATCTACTCGCGATCGCGAAGAACAAACTTCCATTTAACCCTTCCCAACTCTTCTCAGATAGCCTGTAGTATATTGGCCATAACTTTTTGTACAAAATTTCAAATTACAAACGATTTGATTTTCCAAAAATTAGACACAAAGGGTTACAACTTTCAGTTTTGGATCATCTCTAAATTTCTTATAGATTGCAAGATATAAGCTTCCAAAGTCAGGTCAGTGCAACAAAGATTTTCTTCTGTGCGATTGCAAGAAGGCTTCCTCTATCGCGATCTACAGCTCCATTTTTGCTATTTTTCTCTTTGCTAACGCGACCAAATTCACACGATCTCAATGTACACCTCTGCAGCTAAAAACCAGCAACTAAAAATGTCCTAGAAATGGTGCGAAACCACCCCGAACTCACCCGATCCCTCGGGGCTCCACGCTAAATATCCATACAAGTCTAGAAATATCAGTGAACTTGCTCGCGCGATGAAATCACCAAAACAACACCCGGAACCATGAATCGGAGATCAACATGCATGAAATTTGAAGATAGAACTCAAGAACTAGAAAAATTGCAACCAAGCGTCAGAATACTATCAAACTAACTCCGAACGACCTTGAATTTTGCAGGCAAGTTCCAAATCATAATGCAGACCTACTCGATGTTTCAAATCTCACTTAACAACATCAAAATCACAAATCACACCTCAAATCTACTTAATAAAGTTAATGAGCTTTCAACTTTCGAAACTCGCGCCGAAACATATCAAATCAACCCGAAACGGACTCAAATTTTGCACACAAGTTCCAAGTAACATAACAAAGCTATTTCAATTTCCGGAACCACAATCCGAATCCGCTATCTCCAAAGTCAGCTCTCGGTCAAACTTAGAAACTTTTACAAACCTTCAAATTCCAAATTTCGCCAATTTGTGTTAAAACATTCTAGAAACATCCAAATACAAATCTGGGCATATGCCCTAGTCCAAAATCACTATTCGGACCTAACAGAACCATCAAAACTTCAATCCGAGGTCAAATACTAAAAGGTCAAATTTGGTCAACTCTTCCAACTTAAAGCTTAACTCATGAAATTCATTCTTCCTAATCGATTCCGAATAACCTGAAAACTAAAACCGACGATTCACATAAGTCATAATACATCATACGGATACTCACACCCTCAAACTACCGAGCAAAGTGTAAATGTTCAAGACGATCGATCGGGTCGTCACAAAAAGAAAGTAAGAACTTCGTGAGAATATTTTTACTAAGCATCAATAATCTTGCCTACAACAATTTCTCCGTGAGAATTAAAACAGAGGAAAGCAAGATTACTGACTTGAAATAATAGTTTGCTGAAATATTACTTTCACTCTGCTATTTTATTCATCAGTTATTATATATTAATTTTGCACGCGAGAATTATTAAATTAATATATGAATAACTTAGAGATAAAATATATAGATGTGATAATAGAGTAATTAAAAACCATTATTTCAGCACAATATGAAATATAAATAAAAAGTTTCAAGCCAAAAATATATAAAAACTAAACAAGTATTATAAAATATATCAAGCTTCATCAACTATCCCAACGAAAGGAGATTACTCCATTATGGAGTAAGAAAAGTTAAAAAGATATTTAGAAGACTAGAAATATTTAAAAGACTAAGAAAATATTTTTACTACAAAGAAGGAAGACCAAGACTAATTCTTGTCTTTCTAAGACTGGATGTCTTTATACAAAGAGAACTTGCTATTTATAGGAAAAGATGAGTTGCTTTTGTCATGTTCCACTTTTGCGAATGTGAAATCCATGTATACGAGTGACCTTTGTGTATTTAGATTCCATATATGCAACTATGGCACTTGTGCTTCACTCTTGACTTCATGAGTTAGTATTGCAAATGTAGGTTCCATGTATACAAATGTGACATTTGCAAATATAGATTCCACACATGCATCTATGACTCTTTTGCTTCCACTCTTGACTTCATGGGTTAGAGTTGCAAATGTATGTTCCATTTATGCAAATGTGACATTTGCATATATAGATTCCACATATGCATCTATAGCTCTTTTGCTTCCATTCATGACTTCACGAGTTAGAATTGCAAATGTAGGTTCCATGTATGCAAATGTGACTTTGCGTATATAGATTCCACATATACAACTATGCTCCATTTCATCTCTAATTGTGTCTTTCCATAAGCACATATGTATATTCCACATTCGCGAATATGAAGATGATGTGTGCAACTTTGGTTCGCTTCATTCTCTTATCTTTTAACCTCTTTCCTTCTTTTTCATAATTTCTTCTTCCTACAAGATTTGTTAGAAAATATGCGAGGATAAGATATCATTATTCATATTTTATTTTAAAAAACTTATTTTTTACATATGAAATTACATGAATAATTTATATCCATCAAAATTCACTATTTTGTTGCTTATATTTTCCACATGTCAAACTTCAATGGTGCATATATTTCAGTCGGACTTAAGTAATCTATCTATAATCTTCTATCTATAAATAGGAAAGGAAAAACTATTATATGATACCAAGTGGCATAGCAACAATTCAACACGTGTCAAAATTTAAGAAAAATCTCCAAGATATTGGAGTTCAAAATTAATTTAAACTATAAGTCAAGAAAGAAACTTATCAAATTACTGGCATTATTATTACTGATCGATGAAATTTGATAAAATTCAGATATGTAAAATAAAGAAAGGGAGAATTATATTATGGTAAAAAATTCTGTCATTTCAGTTATTTCTCAAGAAGAAAAGAGAGGATCTGTTGAATTTCAAGTATTCAATTTCACTAATAAGATACGGAGACTTACTTCACATTTAGAATTGCACAAAAAAGACTATTTATCTCAGAGAGGTTTGAAGAAAATTTTGNAATAGAGAGACTTACTTCACATTAAGAATTGCCCAAAAAAAAACTAGTTATCTCAGAGAGGTTTGAAGAAAATTTTGGGAAAACGTCAACGAGTGCTAGCTTATTTGTCCGAATTCAAAAGAATGTAAACACCTCCGACGTTTGGCAGTTATTTTATTTATTTAATACATTTGGAAATTACAAAAAAGAAAACAAATTCCTAGAAAAGAACGGACTCCATACTCTTTTAATAAAAAAGAAGTACTATGTCACGACCTGGAATTCCCACCTTCGGGACCGTGATGGCGCCTAGCATTTCACATGCGAGGCAAGAAAACGTTAGAGGGTTCTTAATGCCAACTTTAATCAATTCCTATAACAAGAAAAATTAAGCTAAACAGAAGCTAAAACTGATTTGCGGAGTAACATAAAACTCATAATATCTGATACATTTAGGATCTGGAGTCACAACTCATGGGCTTCTAAGATTACTACAAATACGGTCTGAACAAAAATACAAATGTTCTGAAAGAAAGGAAACAGTAAAAATAAAGAAATTAGGAAGAGACTCCAAGGTCTGCGGACGCTAGCAGATCTACCTTGGGTCTCTTAACAAGCAAGTCCAGCTGCTAACCTCACGATCATCTAGGGCCGGTACCAAAATCAGCACAAAAAGTGCAGAGGGTAGTATGAGTACAACCGATCCCATGTACTCGTAAGTGCCGAGCCTAACCTCGACGAAATAGTGACGAGGCTACGATAAGACACCACATAATAAACTTGTGCAGATAACACTATATATACAAAATAACAACAAGTAACAGCTAAACATGTACTATTGGGAGAGGGACATGCTAAAGGGGTACAAGATATAAAAGATACAACGGAAATGATAACCAGAACAGTCAATAAGACTTTAATCAGTGAAAACAAGTAAAAACAATAAAGAAAATTGTACGGCATCACCCTTCGTGCTTTTACTCTCAACCTCACAATGAAACAACAATACTACACGGCGTCACCCTGCGTGCTTTTACTCTCAACCTCACAATATGAATCAATAGATATGTCACGTTATCACCCTTCGTGCATTAACTCTCATAACATGGCACGACATCATCCTTCGTGCATTAACACTCACAATATGACACAGCATCATCCTTCGTGCATTAACACTCACAATATATCACGGCATCACCCTTCGTGCTTTAACACTCACAATATGGCACGACATCACCCTTCGTGCTTTAGCACTCCCCCTTACCACATAATAATGAAAAAATACAAAGCAGGGAGATAGAATCAACAATAAAAAGCTTTACTTCAACAATGGTTCCACAATACCAATATCAACTTTGGAATCAATACTCAATTTTCACAAAAGCCCGTAAACACAACAAGAACTATCAATTTAGAAAGTCACTAGTCTAAGCATGGACAAAGGATCAAAGTAAGCAATAAACTACAAGGCACAAGCCCCACTCGCATGCTTTAACCCGACAACAACGCATAAGTACTCGTCACTTCACATATATGTTGTACCCCACATAGTCAAACAAAACTAATCTCTCAAGTCAAGGTTAACTACAACACTTACCTCGCTCCACAAGGTCCACTCAAAGCTCAATCACAACTTTGCCTCTCAAACAAGCCTCCAAACCAATATAATCTAGCAATTTATAAACCAAACGATTCAAATTAAGCCTTAGAAATTACTGACGATTACAAAGAATTAGAATTAGGTCATTATTGAAAAAGTCAACAGAAGTCAACCCTCAGGCTCGCTTGGTTCAATCCCGAAGTTCGGACCAAAACCCGATTACACATTCACCCCCGGACCTGGTTACGTAATTTGTTTTGGAATCCGACCTAAATTTGAGGTCTAAATCCCCAATTTACAAAAATCCCTAATTCTACCCAAAACCCCCAATTTCCACCATGAAAACACAATATTTTATGTTGAAATCTTAGGAAATGTAGTGAAAGATTGAAAGAAACTAGTTTAGAATTACTTACCAATAATTTAGGGAAGAAAGGTTCTTTGAAAAATCTCCTCTAGGGTTTCTTGTTTTGAAAATTTGAAGAATGAGCAAAAATCCTGTCTAAGTCTAGTTTTAACCCAGGTGCAGATGTCGCAAATGCGATATTATGTTCGCAATTGTGAGCATCACATTTGCGAGAAAGAGTTCGCAATTGCGAACTCCTTCAGAAATCCCAGTGATCACAAATACAATAAAACAACCGCAAATGCGAACCCTGCAACCCTTGCAAATGCGACCCTCCCTTCGTAAATGCGAAGATTCTCAAAACAGTGCTAAGTCGCAAATGCGACTCTGCCTTCGCAAATGCGACTCTGCCTTCGCAAAAGCGGAATGGACAAGTTCGCAAATGCGAATCTAGCCTCGCAAATATGAGTATATGGTGGCCCAGATACTCTTTGCAAATGCAATGAGTAGCTCACAAATGCGAGATCAGAGGCCTGCACCAGAACTGAAACACCAGCAACATTTTCTAAGTCCAATTTCACTTTGTAGCCTATCTGAAGCTCACCCGAGCCCTCGGGGCTCTAAACCAACTATGCACACAAGTCTAAAAACATCATACGAACTTGCTGATCAAATTGCCAAAATAACACCTAGAACTACGAATTGAACACCAAATCAAATGAAATTTTCAAGAAAACTTTGAAACTTCTATTTTCACAAACGGACGTCCGAATCACATCAAACCAACTCCATTTCTCACCAAATTTGACAAACAAGTCATAAATATTGTATTAGATCTATACGGGGTTTCAAAACCAAAATACGGACGCGATATCTGAAAAGTCAAACCTTGGTCAAACATTTCAAAATCATTAAGCTTTAACTTCTAAATTTCTATAAAGTGCGATAACCTCGGGGTAGGGACTTTCGAATTCGATTCCGAGCATACACCCAAGTCCCAAATCACGATACGAACCCACCGGGACCGTCAAAATACGAATTCGGGTCCTTTTTCTCAAAACATTGACCGAAGTCAACTCAAATGGATTTTAAGGCAACAATTTCATATTTTTCTCAATTTTTAACCTAAAAAACTTTCCAGAAAGACGCCTGAATTGCACACGCAAATAGAGAAAGGCTAAGACAAGATATTTAAGGCTTTGGGACACAGAATTGGGTTCTAAAACATAAGATTACCTATCAGGTCATCACATTCTCCATCTCTAAAATAACCGTTCGTCCTCGAACTGACATAGAAAAGTACCTGAACTGGTGAAAAGGTGAGGATATTTACTCTTCATGCCCGACTCGGACTCTGATCACGCCTCACCCACACTACTATATAAGTAGGAAGGCAAGGATCGTGTAGCTTTTACCCGAATGGTCGGGATCGAATCCACGATGAGTCTATAACGGGAGTGCATGTCTAAGTGATCTAAAAGGGTCGAGTGTTCCTAATTGCACTTCTAAACATTTGTTGGTGTTGAACTATGCTAAGTGTACTCTATTCTTTGTAAGCTAATTAATGACTAAATTTGTTTTTGTTGTTGTTTTCTGATATTGATAAAGGCACTAGGGTCGTGACCTTTTCCTAGGAGGATACACAATGGGGTTCAATTCTAAGGTCGGGGAATTGACTAGGGATACAACTATAACCAATGCACGAAGGTGCTCACTCTATACCTCTCGGTAGTTTGAGTGATTTTACCCTAATTTCCCCTCTCGAGGTTAATTAGGTGTTAATTAATCAAGCAATTAAGGATTAGGTAGGGTATTACTCTCTCGAGGTTTAACCCGTTCATTAGGGCTCAAGTAGGGTTTGACCATTTATGAGTTTAACCCAATTGATTGGGACTACCAATCTCTTGATAATGCCCTAATTTCCTATTAGGTTAATTTCTAGACTCAAGTCTTCTTTCTCAAGAAAGACCCAAGTCATGAAAAGGCTAATTAGTGTTTACAACCACTAATTATAGCAATAGAAACCTTGAACTAGCCTAAATAGTCAAAACCCATTAATTTCCCAACCTTAATTGCAAAAACCCATTACATAACCACACTAGGGTTGAGCCACAACCCTAGCTAATGGGTCTAGATACTCATAATCAAATATGAAAACAATGATAGAGAAGAATAATAACCCATTTAATTGGTTCCTAACAATAAAATTGAAGTTTCAATGTTAAAAATTCAAGAACAAAGCTAGAAATATGAAAACCCTAAAATATTCACGTGCTCTCTACTTCAAAACTTACAAGATATGTAAATAAATTACAAAATAGTCTATTTATTGTCTATCAAATTTTCGGACAAAAATGCCCCTGCGGGACCACCGCGGACCGCGTAAACACGACCGCGGTTCGCTAAAATAATGAGGCTGCTGGTCTTCTGGTAAGGTTCGACTGCGGACCGCGAAATAAGGACCGCGGACCGCGGTGACAATTTGCCTGGCCTGCACCCTCACTGGAATGCCATTGCGGACCGCGAAATAAGGACCGCGGACCGCGATGACAATTTCCCTGGCCTGCACCCTCACTGGAATGCCACCGCGGACCGCGAAATAAGGACCGCGGACCGCGATGAAAACTTGCATTGTCTTCAATCTTTACTGGAATGCCACCGCGGACCGCAAAATGAGGACCGCGGCCGCGGTGGAAACTTGCCTTGTGTTCAACCTCACTGGAATGCCACTGCGGTCCGCGAAATGAGGACCACGGACGCGGTGGATACTTGCCTTATTTTCTACCTCACTAGAATTCCACGGCGGACCGCGAAATGAGGACCGCGGTCGCGGTGGCCTTTTGCTTCATCTTTGTTGTGTTTGATCCTTGTGCCAGATTCACTCCTATTTTGAGCATATTTTAGACTGGGTGTCTTCATTTCTGGTTCAATCCTGCAACAAGCACAACGTATAAGCTTTCGGGGCCACTTTGTGTACCGTTATATCCAAAATTCATGTATAAGGGAACGGAAAACGAGGCAAAAATCCTAATTATCAACTCCCCCAAACTTAAGCTCTTGCTTGTCCTCAAGCAAACAAAATAATCCCCACCCCTATGATAGATTTCACGAAAATTCGGCTGTACTAATGGTGACCTCAACTAGCATCAATTGGGACTAACGATAGCCCCTAATGGGAATGAATCATTGACAATGATTGAAATTTTCAAAACCATAGCTTCAAGTGTGATACAAGAGCTTCAAGGGTTGTTCCAACTCATCAGTGAAATTCTAACTACTACCTCGGTCAGTGTGGATCTTAAACTCTTATTCCGTGACTTTCCCTAAGCACCTCACATTTAGAATAATGACACTCAGAACGAGGAATATGAGGAATCTCTCATCTCTCATCAAGCAAAAAGTCCCAAGTTCGGCTCAAAGTACCATAGGCTTTCCCTTTGTGTAAATTACCACTAATGCAGGTTTCACTCGACATGAGATCATATAGGGCTTTTGTGGAATCATGATGAAGGCTTTTGGTTAAGGGTAGGAAGTATTTGGTCAGAGTGAATCTTATCTTTCCTTAAGCACTTCATTTTTAACTGTTCTCACATTTTTTTTTCTTGACTCTTTGAGTCCTTTTATCTTTTGTAGGGTTGGAGAGACACTTTCTCATCAATTCCATCTTCTTCTTATGCTTTCCAAACTTTTGGCATCGCTTTTTCATCAATTCCCTTTATTTCTTCTTTTTGTTTATTCTTTTCTTTTCATTCTTTTTCATTGCCTTTTCTCTTTTCTTTATTTTGTGCCTTATTTTTCACTTCATCACATCTCTCATCTCTCCCCCAAACTTATGCTTTTTGCCTAGCTCCAAGGAAAGATCGGGTGCCAAGATAGGGTAAAAGAATGGTTGAAGGCTTGTAACTTGGTTTGAAAGAAAGGGTTGACTAGGGAATATGTCTTTTGGAAGGTCATGGAAGTGTTCAATTCTTTGTTCAAGCCAAGAAAAGCCTATAGTCACTTCTCAAGTCAAATTACACCTAGAATTTCGCCTAGACAACACTCAGGGCAAGTTCTAGACTAGTGGCACGGAACTTGGACTTGCAATTGCGAATTTCTCACCACTCACAGCTAAAGGATTGATACAGAAATCGAGTCGAGGGCCCACAACGACCTTAGTCATGTTTTGAGTAACAAAAAATGGTCCCGAAGAACCACCCAATGATTATCGACCAACACAAGATTCTCAAGATCGTTACTATTACCATCCTAAACACAACGGTTTGTCTTTGACCATGGGATCAAAGGCAACTGTGTTAGGCCCAAGTGAAGCTTTTATTGAGGCACCGTTATTGAAAAACAAAACAAAAAGAAAAGGAAAAACANAAAATAATAAGCTATAAAATAGAAAAAAAATGCGTAAAGTAAAGTGCGTGGGATAGAATGAATATGTACACTAGGGGAATTAGATGAATATACATAGGGGATGAATATTTACAATGGATAGTTAACTTATCATACCAAAATGGAAAATAACATAAAGAAAAAGAAAGAAAATATTGTTTGCATTATACAACCCAATGTAACCAAAATCAAATGCCTATAGGGCCACTCCCCCAACTAAGAGATAACATTGTACTCAATGCTATGTAACAAAAATAGTGCACAAAATATGGGAGAGAGAGAGAGTAAAGAAAACTCCCTATTGGCCCTCGGCCTGTTGTGGTCCCAACTGCTGTGTCTGTGAGGGGATAGGATCTGCATGAGATTGGGACTGTGAAGGAGCTGGATCTGCTGTTGGCTGTGATGGAGCTCCGGTGGGCTGGGCCTTCGGCTTTGTGCCTGATTCTGCTCTGTGGGAGGGTCTGCCAGTACAAGTCTGATGTCCTGAGCACGGGGCATAACCTTCCTCTTCTTCAATGGCCTTACCGGATCCTCCTCCCGCACTGACTGATGCTCTGTCTGCTGCTGTGGCTGCTGCTCTGTAGGGTTTGATAGTAGCATCTCCAATGGAATCTGATCACCCTTTAGCTTGTCCACCTCCTTTCTCAACTTAGTCACTTCCTCCTTTGACGCCCGAGTCTTCATCAACTTCTTTGTTTCTTTGGCCAGCTTTGTCAATGCACTCTCATGTGCACCCACCACGTCCAGGATTTTCTTTTGGTTTTCCAAAATTTCTTTCAGAGTGTCCTCAACGGACTGTGGGACCTGTGGTGGGGGAGGAGTAGCTGAGGCTGCCACAGCTGTAGAAATTGCAGTCAACTTTGTAGTAGTTGACTGCATCTAATTGTTGAGGCTTGTCAGTGTTAGGTTCAGCCGGTGAGCAGTCATGGGATAGGCTCTGGTGGAGGGAATGTCAGTGCTGGTAGAGGTAGACGGGCCTGGAGCCTCCTCTGGAATGGCTGGATGGGGAAGGGAAGGTTCCACCACCACCACTGGCTCTTCAGACTGGCTAGTGGAGGCAACAGATTTACCCTTTGACTTCTTTTTAGGGTTGTCCTTATCCTTCAAATCATACCAAGAAAAGGGCAGTTTGGGCTTGACTTTGGTGTCAAAGCGCTTCTTGGTGACCTCCTGGTCTTCACAATACATTGTCAGATAATGAGGAAAAGGGTAAGAAGTATCACCTGTGCTGACAACCCGACTAATAACCTCAGACATCACATTCCCCATATTGATGGGGTAACCAGCCATGAAAGATGCAACCAGCACAGCCCGACTGAGGGGAAGGTTCTGGTCATGATGTGTCGGGTCCAGCCGGCTACATACAAAAGTTTCCCACCCTTTTTCTTCAAAGTTAAGGGTCTTCCTGGTGATAGTCTTCACAGCAGTCAGCCACTCCGGAGTCTCCCCGGGATTAGCCAAGGGTAAAGCCAACCAATTTCTAGCAGTATCCTTTTCTGCCAGTTTCTCCCGGTACAAAGAATCGTCTACATCGTCCATCTCCAAATAGTCATTGAGTGAAACTCCATCAAAGGGCACTGTGAAATTGCGGACTTGGGATACCTTTGAGTCCTTTGCAAGAAACAACAAATTTGTGTAGAACTCTTTCACTATGTGCTCATTTTCATCCGGGAGATGCTCATTGAAGTAAGACCACCCTTTTCTGTCTCGGAACTGCTGCTTCACGTTGGGGTTGTAGGTAGACAACTCTTTAAGGGAAAAAGTACGCTCCAGAATAAGTGACTGTGCAGTCCACAATTCCCTGAATCTGTGAAAGGCCTTTTCACTGACAAAATGATCTTTCCACGCATCCGGATTCCGAGTGCGCTCGACCCCTTCAACCACCTATTCATCCCCCTTACTACAACTTGAATTCTCCCCAAATAAGGAAGTTGTAGGGGAAGTAGAGTATGAGTGTGCGCTGGAGGCAGATTTAGCTGGGGAAGCTGCCTGTGCTGGGGCCGGGGGAGATGAGACAGGGTCCAATGGAGATGACTCTGATGAGGCCTCCTCTGACGGAGAATACTCACTCCCTGATGGTGAAGGAGGGGAGTCTCTAGCTCGAGTAGGCCGCCGGGATGACTGAGGAGGAATTGAAACTTTGGACGGTTTCCTGGGTGCCCCCGGGCCTCTCCCCCTTTGAGATTCTCCTCTACCAGTTTGTTTACGACCGCCTCCTCGAGATAGCACCATTGTCTACAAAGTAAACATAGGTGAACATGGTTAGTTTCCATAGCATTGTTGTGCAGACACTTAAGTAACAATGAAGACTAACTGCATTGATTTTAGGCCACCGCGGACAACGAAAAATCAACCGCGAACTGGGTGACCCTCTAATGAGCAAGACTCTCTGGACCTTCACATCGCGGACCGCAAAAAACCGGCTGCGGTCGCGAAGTAAGATCAAGTGAAGTATCAGTTCTGGATAACAGGGACCGCGGATCGCGAAAAGTTGACCGCGGTCCGTGAAATAGCAAGTTGGGTTTGCAAACACAAGCACCGCGGTCCGCGAAAAAAGGACCGCGGACTGCGAAATGGGTTTCTACCTAAGGTTTCCAGATTTTGCCTTTTCTACGCTAAAGTGTTCATCTAGTTAAGCCCTACACGATTAATCAGTGTAATTGTATTCCAAGGGACTAACATGAACCTATTTGGACTAACCCTAACATTTTAAAAGCCTAAAAAGTGAAAAATTATGAAAAAGAAGATGAAAATAAAGAAAATGAAGAAATTAAGAAGTTAATTAAGCACAATTACACTTACTAGATGCTTGGATGATAGTTTGGATGAGAGCAATGAGTTTCAGAGAATGTAGGAGTAAGACACAGACGAAGGGAGCTTTGAATAGTTATAGTACGTAAAGTAGGAAATTAAACCCTAGTTGCCTATTTATAGAGAAGAGCTGGGGTCCACCCCTCTTACCTACCGCAGACCGCGAAAAATCAACCGCGGTCATTCAGTTGCTCATGGCTCAGGAAAAAGCTCACCGCGGTCCGCAAAAAATAAACCGCGGCCGTGGTGAGTTAGGATTTGAAAGGCATCCTTCAGTTAAATGGGCTTCGCGGACCGCGAAAAAGAGACCACGGCCGCGAAGCAAATTCCAGTGAACTATTGTTACAACCATTGGACTTTGCGGACCGCGAAAAGACAACCGCGGCCGCGAAGCAAATTCTAGAGAGGTTCTTCAAACAAGCTCCAGTGAACCATTGGTACAACAATTAGGCTTCGCGGACCGCGAAAAGGAGACCGCAGCCGCGAAGTCAATTCCAATAAGGTTCTGTTTCTACACTTAGCCAAATTTCCTGTGTCAAAATCATCCTACACATCCAAAAACCAGTTAGTGTAACAGTGAAACCTATTCTACCAAAAAAAACAAAGAAAACGAAAATAAAGACACATGGGTTGCCTCCCAAGAAGCACCTGATTTAACGTCGCGGCACGACGCATGTTATCAGGATCATTTGAGATGAAGAAATGCCACCACGTGGCTGTCATCGACTTTGCCAAGATAGTGTTTTACCCAGTGACCATTTACTCTGAAGACTTCACCACTTTTGTTCTTGAGGTCAAGATCCCCAAATGGAGTAACAAATACCACTTCAAAAGGCCCACTCCACTTTGACTTGAGTTTTCCCGGAAATAGCCTCAACCGAGAATTGAACAATAAGACCAAATCACCAACTTTTAACTCTTTACCTCGAGCATATTTGTCATGTAGATACTTCATTTTGTCCTTATACAAGGATGAACTGGAGTGCACATGGAATCTAAACTCATCCAACTCATTCAATTGCTCCACCGAAGATTTGCAGCTGCATCCCATTCCAAGTTCAACTTTTTCAAGGCCCTTGTGCTCCAATTCCACAAGAAGGTGGCATGCTTTTCCGAAGACCAAGAGATATGGGGACATCCCTATTGGTGTCTTTTAGGCGGTCCGGTAAGCCCAAAGAGCATCATCTAATTTCTTGGCCCAGTCGGTCCTATTGGCATTGACAATTTTGGATAATATGCTTTTTATCTCTCTGTTAGACACTTCAACTTGGCCACTAGCCTGAGGGTGGTACGGGGTAGTGACTTTATGATTGACCCCATACTTGGAAAGCAAGGAGTCGAAGGCTTTGTTGCAAAAATATGACCCCCCAACTGATGATGGCTCGTGGAGTTCCAAACCTAGTAAAGATATTCTTATTGAGAAAGGCTATCACACTCCGCGCTACATTATTTGGTAAGGCCACGGCCTATACCCACTTTGACACCTAATCAACCGCAACCAAGATGTACGTGTTCCCACATGAACTCACGAATGTCCCCATGAAGTCGATGCCCCAAACATCAAAGATATCTACCTCAAGAATCGAATTTAAAGGCATCTCATCCTTCTTGGAAATTCCCCCTGCTCTTTGGCATTCATCACACCTCTTCACTAGGTCACTAGAATCCTTATACAAAGTGGGCCAAAAGAACCCACAACTAAGCACTTTAGAAGCAGTTCTCAGCCCTCCGTGATGACCACCATACGGTGAGGAGTGGAAAGACTCAAGGATAGTTAGTTTTTCTTCTTCCGGTACACATCGCCGGATCACCCCATCGGTGCAAATATTGAATAAATAAGGCTCGTCCCAATAGATATCCAGGTTATCCCTTCGAAGCTTCTTCCTTTTGTTAGAAGAGAGCTCACAAGGGACAATTCCAGTGACGAGGAAATTAGCAATATCCGCGAACCATGGCATTTCTAGAATTGACATTGAAAGGAGTTGTTCATCCGAAAAACTATCATTGATCTCAAGTCCGTCACAAGGACGTCCTTGCTCCTCCAACCGGGACAAATGATTGGCTACTTGATTCTCACTCCCTCTCGGTCCACGATCTCTAAATCAAACTCTTGTAATAAGAACACCCATCTCATAAGTCTTGCCTTGGAATCCTTCTTGGTCATGAGGTACCGGAGTGCTACATGGTCACTGTGAACTATGACCTTGGCACCCATCAAATAAGGGCGAAATCTTTCCGTGGCAAAGACTATTTCTAGAAGCTCCTTCTCCGTGACTGTGTAGTTCATTTGAGCAGAATTCATTGTCTTGCTGGCATAGTAGATTGGATGAAACACTTTGTTCATCCTTTTCCCAAGCACAACACCCACATCAACATCACTTGCATCACACATAAGCTCAAATGGTGCACTCCAATCCGGCACAGTGATAACGGGAGTGGTAGTGAGCTTGTGTTTTAAGAGTTCAAAAGCTTGCATACAATGCTCATCAAAACTGAATTTAGCATCCTTCTCTAACAGCTTGCATAATGGATTCACCACCTTAGAGAAATATTTGATAAACCGCCGGTAAAAACCGGCATGGCCAAGAAAGCTACGGACTCCTTTCACTGAAATAGGTGGTGGAAACTTTGAAATAACTTCGATCTTTGCCTTATCAACCTCAATTCCATTCTTTGAAATATTATGGCCCAAAATGATTCCTTCCTCCACCATAAAGTGGCATTTTTCCCAATTCAAGACCAAATTCATTTCTTCACACCGAGCAAGGACTCTATCAAGATGACTCAAGAATTTGTCGAAAGAATCCGCGACGACACTAAAGTTGTCCATAAATACTTCTAGAAAGTCCTCCACCATGTCGGTGAAGATTGCCATCATACATCTTTGGAAAGTGACTGGGGCATTACAGAGTCCGAATGGCATGCGAGCAAAGGCAAAAGTGCCATATCGGCAAGTAAAGGTAGTCTTCTCTTGATCCTCCAGGGCTATCAAAATTTGATTATATCCAGAATACCCGTCGAGGAAACAATAAAAGGCCCGACCTGTGAGCCTATCCAACATTTGATCTAGGAATGTTAAAGGAAAATGGTCTTTGCGGGGCCTGTGAGCCTATCTAACATTTGATCCAGGAATGGTAAAGGAAAATGGTCTTTGCGGGTTACCATGTTGAGCTTGCGGTAGTCCATGCACACCCGTCATCCGGCAACCATCCTTGTAGGAATGAGCTCATTTTTATCATTTTTTATCACTGTCATTCCACCTTTTTTCGGAACGCATTGGATTGGAGAAGTCCAAGCGCTATCCAAAATTGGATAGATAACACCCGCATCAAGCCATTTTATAATCTCCTTCTTCACCACCTCTTGCATAGCTTCACTGAGTCTTCTTTGATGTTCCACGGAGGGTTTGGCTCTATCCTCCAATATGATCTTATGTATGCAAAAAGCGGGGCTAATACCCCGAATATCCGCCAAGGTCCAACCGATTGCTTTCTTCCTCCTCCTTATAACTTTTAAAGTTGAGTCAACCTGGATTTGGGTTAGGCAAAAGGAAAGAATAACTGGTAAAGTACAAGAGGGACCGAGGTATTCATACCTGAGGTGGGAAGGAAGTGGCTTCAACTCCAGATTCGGAGGTTCTTCAATGGATGGCTTTGTTGGTGGGGTCTTCCTGTTCTCCAAGTCCAAGGAAAATTTTCAGGGAGCATAAGAATAATACCCATGCCTTGAAGGGGATGAGTGATCTCAAGCACACCATATACCACTGAGCCCTCGTGATTCAACAAGGCCAACTCCACAGGATCATGAACATGGATCATAGCACTGGCATCGTCAATAATAACCTAGGACACGAGGTCCATAAAAGAGCAAACTTCAGTGCTGTTGGGCTGCTTCATAGATTTGCATACATGGAAGACCACTTTTTCATCACCAACTCTGAATGTAAGTTCCCCAGCTTCAACATCGACCAAGGCCTTCCCGGTGGCAAGGAAAGGCCTCCCCAAGATAATAGGGACCTCAAAATCAACCTCACAATCGAGGATAACAAAATCTGCCGGCATTGATCTATCCGCCATTTGCATGCGCATAGAGGTCGCCCTAGGTTGTCCGATACCCAAAGTATTGAACCCAGAATATGGCATCAAATTTATGCTTGCCCCAAGATCACATAGCGCTTTTGCAAAGTATGCACTCCTAATTGTGCAAGGAATAGTGAAGGCATACGGATCTTCATGTTTTGGTGCCATGGAGTGAACAATAGCACTCACTTGGTGAGTCATCTTAATGGACTCACACTCCATGGACCGCTTTTTAGTCACCAAGTACTTCATGAACTTAGCGTATCCTGGCATTTGATCCAAGGCCTCAACCAATGGAACATTTATGGTAAGACTCTTCATCATATCAAAGAACTTTTTAAACTGGGTCTCTTGCTTCTATTTTTCCAATCTCTGAGGATAGGGAGGAGGTGGCCTAGGCAATGGTTCCTTTGGGGCCACCGGTTCCGGCATGTCAATTATGTGCTCCCTAGACGGGTTCACATTTCTACCCAAATCTTCCCCATTGTCATGAATGTCAATTCTTACCTCACCTTCAGTTGGCTCATCCATTGCTTGTTCCACATCAACTGGTAACTCATCTTGGGGTACAACTTCATCATCAACAACAACCTTCTTTGGCCCCGAAGTACTTGCTTCACCACCTTTTCCACTCCGAGTAGTCACCGCCATGGCATGACCGGTGTTGTTGTTGTTCCCACCTTTGGGGTTCACTACCGTAGCACTCGGTAGTTCACCCTTCGAGCGTGTGTTTAAGGCATGTGAAATCGGGCCCATTTGTACTTCAAGATTTCGGATAGAAGTAGTGTGAGAGGATATCTGGGCATCAGATTCTGCATTTCTCTCCATCATATGTTTGAACATTTTTTCTATCCGACCCATCTCCGAGCTTGAAGAAATTTGTCCATGAGATTGATATGGAGGGGGGTTGCTTGGTTGTTGGTACATCGGGGGACTTTGAAAACCCGACCCCCGACTACCTTCGCGTCCCCAATTGTTGTTGTTATTTCTTCCATTCCAATTCCCTTTGTTGTTGTTCCCCCATTGTCGGTCATTATTGTTGTTCCATTGACGATCATTGGTATTGCTCCAATTCCTAGCATTGTTATTGTTCCAGTTTCGTGGCCTTTGGTTCCCCCAGCTTTGAGTATTACCTTGCCCTTGGTAGTTGTTTGCATACATAACATCCTCATCTTGGTCATCATAATTTTCATCTTGTTCATGACCACTCGGCCCTTGATCACCTTGATCACCATAATTTTGCCTAACATTCCCCCGGGGTCTCCTTTGGTTTCCTTGCATATGCACTCCTTCCTTAGAATTTACTTGCTTCGGCCCTTGCAATTGTTGGAGTTGGGCTTTAGCAAGTTGGTTCATGGTTGTTGTGAGCTCGAAAATTGCCTGCCCTTGTTCTTGGAGTTCCTTGTGGAGACTATTCACACCGGTTTCCCCTTGAGGCACATTTGCTCTACTTTGCCAAGCCGAAGATGTGTCAGCCATTTCATCAAGAATCTCACATGCCTCCGGGTATGTCAACTTCATAAAATTACCACCGGCCAATTGGTTGACCACACATTGATTTACCATGTTGATTCCCCGGTAGAATGTTTGTTGTATCATAGCCTCGATCATGTCATTGTTCGGACACTCCTTGACCATGGTTCTATAGCGTTCCCATATTCCATGTAGTGGCTCGTTTGGCTCTTGTTTTAATGCCAAAATATCATCTCAAAGGGCCGCCATGTGGCTTGAGGAAAAGAACTTTGCAATAAATTTATCCACGAGCTCGTCCCAAGTGGATATTGAATGGTTTGGGAGATGCTCAAGCCAACCCAATGCCTTTCCCCTAAGTGAGAACGGGAACAACCGTAACCGTAATGCGTCCTCCGACACATTAGTTTTCTTACTGCCCCAACAGGTATCAACAAAGCCTTTGAGATGCTTATAGGCATTCTGGTGCGCGGCTCCGGTGAAGTATCATCTTTGCTCTAAGAGAGTGAGCATCACAATTGTGATTTGGAAGTTCCCTGCTCGAATCCTTGGCGGGACTATGGAACTAGCGTACCCCTCATTTGGAAGGACCCGAGGAGCAGCTCTAGGAGCTGGAGGTGGGGGAGGGTCTGGGACATCATCCTGTATATTGGCATGTCGGCCCCTTCTTTGTGGAGGAATTTGATTAATTTCGTCTTCTTGATTGTCATAAACCTCCTCCCCTGGAATCACATTTCCTAGCGGATCAACCATTGTACCCAAGTAAACAAAACAAGGAAGTTAAAAATGGAAGGAAAGAAAAACATACTACGCTTCTAGTCACAAAGATAGTCACACCGTTAGAGCTCCCCGGCAGCGGCGCCAAAAAGTGATCACGCCTCACCCACACTACTATACAAGTAGGAAGGCAAGGATCGTGTAGCTTTTACCCGAATGGTTGGAATCGAATCCACAGGGAGTATATAATGGGAGTGAGTGTCTAAGTGATCTAAAAGGGTCGAGTGTTTCTAATTGCACTTCTAAACATTTGTTGGTGTTGAACTATGCTAAGTGCACTCTATTCTTTGTAAGCTAATTAATGACTAAATTTGTTTTTGTTGTTGTTTTCTGATATTGATAAAGGCACTAGGGTCGTGACCTTTTCCTAGGAGGATACACAACGAGGTTCAATTCTAAGGTCGGGGAATTGGCTAGGGATACAACTATAACCAATGCACGAAGGTGCTCACTCTATACCTCTCGGTAGTTTGAGTGATTTTACCCTAATTTCCCCTCTCGAGATTAATTGGGTGTTAATTAATCAAGCAATTAAGGATTAGGTAGGGTATTACTCTCTCGAGGTTTAACCCGTTAATTAGGGCTCAAGTAGGGTTTGACCATTTCTGAGTTTAACCCAATTGATTGGGACTACCAATCTCTTGATAATGCCCTAATTTCCTATTAGGCTAATTTCTAGACTCAAGTCTTCTTTCTCAAGAAAGACCCAAGTCATGAAAAGGCTAATTGGTGTTTACAACCACTAATTATAGCAATAGAAACCTTGAACTAGCCTAAATAGTCAAACCCATTAATTTTCCAACCTTAATTTCAAAAACCCATTACATAACCACACTAGGGTTGAGCCACAACCCTAGCTAATGGGTCTAGCTACTCATAATCAAAGATGAAAACAATGATAAAGAATAAGAATAACCCATTTAATTGATTACTAACAATGAAATTGAAGTTTCAATGTTAAAAATGCAAGAACAAAGCTAGAAAGATGATAACCCTAAAATATTCACATGCTCTCTACTTTAGAAATTACAAGATATGTAAAGAAATTACAAAATAGTCTATTTATAGTCTGCCAAATTTTCGGACAAAAATGCCCTCGCGGGACCACCGCGGACCGCGAAAACACGACCGCGGTCCGCTAAAATAATGAGGCTGCTGAGCTGCTGGTCTTCTGGTAAGGTTCGACCGCGGACCGCGAAATAAGGACCGCGGACCGCAGTGAGAATTTGCCTGGCCTGCACCCTCACTGGAATGCCACCGCGGTGGAAACTTGCATTATCTTCAATCCTTACTGGAGTGCCACCGCGGACCGTGAAATGAGGACCGCAGCCGCGGTGGAAACTTGCCTTGTGTTCAACCTCACTTGAATGCCACCCTGGTCTGCGAAATGAAGACCGCGGCCGCGGTGGATACTTGCCTTATTTTCAACCTCACTGGAATTCCATCGCGGACCGCGAAATGAGGACCGCGGATGCGGTAGCCTTTTGCTTGATCATCTTTGTTGTGTTTGATCGTTGTGCTGGATTGACTCCTGTTTTGAGCATATTTTAGACTGAGTGTCTTCATTTCTAGTTCAATCCTGCAACAAGCACAACGTATAAGCTTTCAGGGCCACTTTGTGTACCGTTATATCCAAAATTCATGTGTAAGGGAACGGAAAACGAGGCAAATATACAAGTTATCAGACTCCCAAGTAGCTGCCTCGACGGGCTGACCTCTCCACTATACTCAAAGTGAAGGGTAACTCTTCGACCTCAACTGACGAACCTGTCGGGCTAGAATAGCCACCGGCTCCTCCTTGTAAGTCAAATTCTTGTCCAATTGGACAGAGCTGAAATCCAATACATGGGACGAATCGTCGTGATACTTCTGGAGCGCAAGCCTGGTGGCAACGCTTGAGCAATAGCGTGATAACCCTGGTGGAAACGCAAGCCTGTAAGCCACCTCTCCCACTCTCTTAAGAATCTCGAAAGTTCCGATACACCTAGGGCTCAAATTTCCCTTCTTTCCGTACCTCATCACACCCTTCATGGGTGACATCCGGAGCAACACTCTCTCTCCGACCATGAATACAACATCACGAACTCTGCGGTCGGCATAACTCTTCTTCCTGGACTAAGCTATGCGAAGTCGATCCTGAATAATCTTGAGCTTATCTAAGGCATCATGTACTAGATCTGTACCCAACAACCGAGCCTCCCTCAGCTCAAACCATCCAAATGGCGATGGACACCACCTACCGTATAATGCCTCATAGGGAGCTATCTGGATGCTCGACTGGTAGCTGTTGTTGTAAGAAAAATTCGCCAATGGCAAGAATTGATCCCACGATCCTCCGAAGTCCTTAACACATACACGGAGCATATCTTCCAATATCTGAATAGTGCGCTCGAACTGTCCGTCTGTCTGAGGATGAATGCTGTGCTCAACTCAACCCGCGTGCCCAACTCACACTGTACTGCTTTCCAAAAGTGCGAGGTGAACTGCGTACCTTGATCAGAAATGATAGACACGGGCATACCCTGAAGATGGACGATCTCGTAGATGTAAATCTCTGCCAACCACTCTGAAGAATAGGTAACTGCCATATGAATGAAATGCGCTAACTTGGTTATCCTATCCACAATGACACAAATTACATCAAACTTCCTCTGAGTCTGTGGGAGTCCAACAATGAAATCCATAGTGATACGCTCCCACTTCCACTCAGGAATCTCTAACTTTTGAAGCAAACCACCAGGTCTCTGATGCTCACACTTTACCTGCTGAAAATTTAGACACCAAGCTACATATGCAACTATGTCCTTCTTCATTCTTCTCCACCAATAATGCTGCCACAAGTCCTGATACATCTTGGTGGCGCCCAAATGAATAGAATATCGAGAACTATGGTCCTCCTCAAGAATCAACTCACGAAGTCCATCCACATTGGGCACACAAACACGACCATGCATCCTCAAAACTCCATCACCTCCAATAGTAACCTTCTTGGCACCACCGTGCCGCATTGTGTCGTTAAGGACCAACAAATGAGGGTTGTCATATTGTCGATCTCTGATGCTCTCAAACAAGGAAGACTGAACGAGTGTGCAAACTAGAACACGACTGGGCTTCGAAATATCCAGCCTCACAAACTGATTGGCCAAAGCCTGAAAATCTGATGCAAGCGGTCTCTCACCGACTGGAATGTACGCAAGGCTGCCCATACTCGCTGACTTTCTACTCAAGGTGTTGACCACCACATTGGCCTTCCCGAGGTGATACAAAATAGTGATATCATAGTCTTTCAATAGCTCTAACCACCTCCTTTGCCTCAAATTGATATCCTTTTGCTTGAACAAATACTGAAGGCTCTGATGATCCGTGAAAACCTCACACGACACGTCGTAAAGATAATGCCTCCAAATCTTCACCGCATGAACAATAACTGCCAACTCTAAGTCATGGACAGGGTAATTCTTCTCATGAACCTTCAACTTCCGCGACACATATGCAATCACCCTGCCATTCTTCATCAATACTGCACCGAGCCCAACACGGGATGCGTCACAATAGACCGTATAAGATCCTAAACCTGTGGGCAACACCAACACCGACACTGTAGTCAAAGCAGTCTTGAGCTTCTGAAAGCTCGCCTCACACTCGTATGACCACCTAAACAGGGCACCCTTCTGGGTCAACCTAGTCAATGGGGCTGCTTTAGATAAAAACCCCTCCACAAATTGACGGTAATAGCCCGCCAAACCCAAGAAACTCCTGATCTCCGTGGTTGAAGTGGGACTAGGCCAGTTCTGAAATGCCTCAATCTTCTTAGGGTATACCTGAATAACCTCGGCTGATACTACATGCCCCAAGAATGCGCTAGAATCCAACCAAAACTCGCACTTGGAAAACTTAGCATATAACTGACTGTCTCTCAGAGTATGAAGTACAATCCTAAGATGCTGCTCGTGCTCCTCTCGACTGCAGGAGTAGATCAAGATATCATCAATAAACACAATCACAAAGGAGTCCAAATAAGTCTTGAACACTCGGTTCATCAGATCCATAAATGTTGCTGGGGAATTCGTCAACCCAAAGGACATCACTAGAAACTCATAATGCCCGTGTCGAGTCTGAAAATTTATCTTAGGGACATCAGATATCCTAATCCTCAAGTGATGGTATCCATACCTCAAATCAATCTTCGAAAATACTTTATCACCCTAAAGCTGATCAAAGCCATCAATCCCCGACAACAAATACTTGTTCTTGGTGGTGACTTTGTTCAACTGCCGATAATCTGTGCACATCCTCATCGATCCATCTTTCTTCTTCACGAACAAGACAGGTGCACCCCAGAGCAAGACACTAGGTCTAATGAAGCCCTTATCAAACAAATCTTGCAACTGCTCCTTCAATTCTTTCAACTCTGGCGGGCCATGCGGTATGGCGGAATAGAGATGGGCTGAGTGCCCGGGCCAAATCAATACAGAAATCATTGTCCCTATTGAGTGGAATCCCTAGCATGTTTGCAGAAAACACCTCTAGAAACTCACGGACAATTGGTACTGAATCCATGGAAGGAACCTCCGCACTAGAATCACGGACATAAGCCATATAAGCTAGACACCCCTTCTTGACTATACATCGAGCCTTCATATCAGAGATAACCCTACTGGTAGAATGACCAGGAGTCCCTCGCCACTCTAATCGAGGCAACCCCGACAAAGCTAAGGTTACTGTATTAGCATGACAATCCAATATAGTGTGATAAGGTGACAATCAATCCATAACCAAGATAATATCAAAATCTACCATATCGAGGAGTAGAAGATTTACAATAGTCTCAAGACTCCCAATGGTGACCACACACGAACGATAAACACGGTCTACAATAATAGCATCTCCCACAGGCGTGGACATATACACAAGAGCACTCAAAGAATCATGAGGCACAACAAAATATGAAGCAAAATAGGATGACACATAGGAATAAGTAGAACCCAAATCAAATAGAGCTGAAGCATCTCTACTGCAAACTGAAACAGTACCTGTGATAATGATATCAGATGACTCAGCCTCAGGCTTGGTTGGAAAAGCATAGCATCGGGGCTGGGCCCCACCACTCTGAACTACATCTCTAGGACGGCCCCTGGCTGGTTGGCCTCCACCTCTAATGGCCTGACCACAAACTCTGGCTGCCAGAAACCTACCTCTGGCAGGCTGAGCGGGCGGTGAAGCACCCGGTGTCAGAACCATGGAACGAGAACCCTGATGTTGTGAACTGCTCAATGTACGAGGCAAAATCTAGCAATGTGCCTTGTATCACCACAAGTATAACAGGACCTCGGCTGTTGTGACTGCTGACCCTAAAACTGGCCCTGTCGACCTGAGTAAGCACCCTGAAAACTCTGGAGCGGAGGCCTGGGAGGATGGCCTCTACCAAAAGTACCCCTGCCTCCAGACGAGGCACTGCTAAAACCATCGGAATGACGAGGTCTCTTGTCAGACCCCTGACCTCCCTGTGCAAGAACCATCTTGACTCGCTTGACGACATTGGCAGCCACCTGAAAAGAAATCTCACTCCTAGTCTCCTTAGCCATCTGCAACTTGATAGGCTGAGCAAGTCCCTCAATAAACCTCCTCACCCTCACCCTCTCATTAGGAGCAGAAGAATATCATGACGGGACAAATCCATAAAACCTGTCTCGTACTGAGTGACGGACATACTGCCCTGCTGGAGACGCTCGAACTGCTGACGATACCCCTCTCTCAATGTGACATGAAGGAACTTCTCAAGAAATATCTGAGAGAGCTAGCGCAAGTAATAGCAGGTGACCCAGCTGGTTGGTCAATAAAAAATCCTTCCACCATCTCTTGGCGGAACCCGTCATCTGAAACACAACAAAATCGACTCTATTGGTCTCAACTATCCCCATGTTCCGCAGAACGTCATAACAACGGTCAAAATAATCATGGGGATCCTCAGAAGGTGCACCACTGAAGTGAACTGGAAATAGCTTGGTGAACTTGTCCAATCTTAATAAGCCCTCAGAAGACATAGCTGATCCATCACTAGTCTGTGCCGCAACAACCGACTGAACTACTCCAACTGGCTGAGCTGTTGGAGTCTGGTACTGGAGAGCCATCTGCTCTGGAGTATAAGTAGCAGTAGTCTGTGCTCCCCCTCTAGCCTGAAACCGGCTGGTGCCATGGGAAATGTGCCAGTCTGGGCCACACTCTCCATAAGGCCCACCAAATGGACTAAAGCATCCTGAAACACTAGGGTGGCGATGAACCCCTCTGGGACCTGAGCTGGTCCGACAGGAACAATCTAGGCCGGAACCTCCTCGTCAAACTCTACCTGAGGCTCCACTGCTGGTGTTGCTGCTCGAGCTCTGGGTTGAGCCCTGCCCCTGCATCGGCCTTTGGCACAGCCTCGGCCTCGACCCCTGCCTCTTGTAGGAGCTGCCACTAGGGGCTTTGGCTGCTGCTCGGCTGAAGATGTGGTACGTGTTCTCGCCATCTGCGAGAGAAAAAGAGTAGAAGAGTTCAATTAGCAATGAGAGAACAAAATCGCACGACAGAGCAGAATAGAAGTGAAATTTGTTCTAAACTTCATAGCCTCTGGAAGATAAGTACATACGTCTCCGTACCAATCCTCCAGAATCTACTAAGTCTGCTCGTGAATTGTGAGACCTAGGCAACCTAGTTCTCTGATACCAACTTGTCACGACCCGGAATTCCCACCTTCGGGACCGTAATGGCGCCTAACATTTCACTTGCTAGGCAAGTCAACATTAGCGGGTTCTTAATGCTAACTTTAATCAATTTCAATAACAAGAACAATTAAGCTAAATAGAAGCAAAAACTGATTTGCCGAATAACATAAAACCTATAATATTTGATACATTTAGGATATGGAGTCACAACTCACGAGCTTCTAACATTTACTACAAACATAGTCTGAAAGAAAATACAATTGTTCGAAAGAAAGGAAACAGTAAAATAAAGAAACTAGGAAGAGAATCCAGGGTCTGCGGACGGCAGCAGATCTACCTTGGGTCTCCAAACAAGCAAGTCCAGCTGCTAACCCCACGAATCAGCTAGGGCCAGTACCAAAATCTGCACAAGAAGTGTAGAATGTAGTATGAGTACAACCGACCCTATGTACTCGTAAGTGTCGAGCCTAACCTCGACAAAGTAGTGATGAGCCTACGACAAGACACCCACATAATAAATCTGTGCATATAACAATGTATATACATAATACAAAAAGTAACAGCTAAACATGTACTATTGGGAGGGGGACATGCTAAAGGGGTACAAGATATAAGAGATACAACGAAAATGATAACCATAACAGTCAATAAGCCTTTAATCAGTGAAAACAAGTAAACACAATAAAGAAAATTGTACGGCATCACCCTTCGTGCTTTTACTCTCAACCTCACAATATGAATAAATAGATATGGCATGGGATCACCCTTCGTGCGTTAACTCTCATAACATGGCACGACATCACCCTTCGTGCATTAACACTCACAATATGGCACGGGATCATCCTTCGTGCATTAACACTCACAATATGTCACGGCATTACCCTTCGTGCTTTAACACTCACATTATGGCACGACATCACCCTTCGTGCTTTAACACTCTCCCTTACCACATAATAATGAATAAATATAAAGCAGGGAGATAGAATCAACAATAACAAGCTTTACTTCAACAATGGTTCCACAATACCAATCTCAACTTTGGAATCAATACTCAATTTTCAAAAAAACCTATAAACACAACAAGAACTATAAATTTAGCAAGTCACTAGTCTAATCATGGATAACAGATAAAAGTAAGCAATAAACTACAAGTCACAAGCCCCACTCGCATGCTTTAACTCGACAACAATGCATAAGTACTCGTCACCTCACATATACGTTGTACCCAACTTCTAAACATATAGCAAATAGACAAACAAATCCTAATCCCTCAAGTCAAGGTTAACCACGACACATAGCTCGCTCCAAAAGGTCCACTCAAAGCTCAATCACAGCTTTATCTCTCAAACTAGCCTCTGAACCAATAAAAGCTAACAATTTACCAACCAAACGATTCAAATTAAGTCTTAGGAATTACCCACGATTATAAAGAATTCAATTAGGTCATTATTGAAAAAGTCAACAAAAGTCAACCTCGGGCTTGCTTGGTCCAATCCCGAAGTTCGGACCAAAACCCGATTATCCATTCACCCCCGAGCCCGGTTATGTAATTTGTTTTGGAATCCAACCTTAATTTGAGGTCTAAATCCCCAATTTACAAAAATCCCTAACTCTACCTAAAACCCCCCAATTTTCACCATGAAAACACAAGATTTTAGGTTGAAATCTTAGGAACTATAGTGAAAGATAAAAAGAAGCTAGTTTAGAATCACTTACTGATGATTTGGGGAAGAAAGTTTCTTTGAGAAATCGCCTCTAGGGTTTCTTGTTTTGAAAATTTGAAGAATGAGCAAAAATCCCGTCTAAGTCAAGTTTTACCCAACTACAGACATCGCATTTGCGAGAAAGAGGTCGCAATTGCGAACTCCTTAAGAAATCCCAATGATCGCAAATGCGACTCTGCCTTCGCAAAAACGGAATGGACAAGTTCGCAAATGTGAACTCTAGCCTCGCAAATGCGAGTATATGGTGGCCCATCTACTCTTCGCAAATGCGAACCCATCAGAGGTTGAAAATGCGATGCTCGATCTTGCAAATGCGAGTTCAGAGGTCTGCACCAGAACTGAAACACCAACAACATTTTCTAAGTCCAATCTCATTCCGTAGCCTATCCGAAGCTCACCTGAGCACTCGGGGCTCTAAACCAACTATGTACACAAGTCTAAAAACATCATATAAACTTGCTCGCGCGATCAAATCGTCAAAATAACACCTAGAACTACGAATTGAACACCAAATCAAACGAAATTTTCAAGAAAACTTTGAAACTTTTATTTTCACAACCGGACGTTCGAATCACGTCAAACCAACTCCATTTCTCACCAAATTTGACAGACAAATCATAAATATTGTATTAGACCTATACCGGGTTCTGAAACTAAAATACAAACTCGATATCCAAAAAGTCAAACCTTGGTCTAACGTTTCAAAATCATGAACCCTTTAACTTTTAAATTTCTACAAAGTGCGATAACTCGGGCTAGGGACTTCAGAATTCGATTCCGGCCATACACCCAAGTCTCAAATTACGATACTGGTCCACCGAGATCATTAAAACACGAATCCGAATCCGTTTGCTCAAAACGTTGACCGAAATCAACTCAAATGGACTTTAAGGCAACAATTTATATTTTTCTCAATTTTTAACATAAAAGTTTTCCAGAAAACGCCTGAACTGCACACACAAATCGAGAAAGGTTAAAATGAGGTATTTAAGGCTTCGAGACACAGAATTGGGTTCTAAAACATAAGATGACCTATCGGATCATCACAACCTACCACCAAATAAGATGGATAATCACCACTAAAATTTCTCACACTAAGAGAAGACCTATGACCAAATAAGAACAATCTGTGAAAAAAGAACTGACTCCACTAAAATTTCTCCTACTTTTTTTATTGGTCGCGTTTTTAATAAATAACTACATACTTAGATTTGTGAAATTATTTTTAAAAAGAAAAAGGAAAAGAAACAACCGAAGGATGAACCCCACGACAACTTATCGTGCTCCCAAACATGGGCTTCCAACAAAAAAATTTCTATTTTTTCTACAACTTCATAACTGATTGATTTATGCGGTTTCTTATTTCAAATTTCTTGTCAAATCCCAATTTTATCTACTCAGTGAACCAATCTGATTACTGCAACAACTTTCCAAATATGGCTACACCAGTTCATGAAATTATACAAATTTCAAGCAACTCGATACAATGGAATTTCAAAATTAGAGTCGTTCGAATGTGGAAAATCCCGGATTGTTTCAAGCCTGAAATATCGTATTCCAAATAATTGATTTTACAGGATTCAAAGGTAATACATTCAACTTTCACATAATTTTAAAGTTCTGCTTCTCTGGAATATTTCTGTTTTTGAAAGTGGGATTAACAATTATGTATAAATTACAGGAAAATTAATTTTTTTCTGTATTCCTAAAGTACTTACTAAGACTTATATGATTTTTCCCCCTCGTAGCCTCAACTAAGGGTGGGCATAAAATCCGAAAAATCGAATTCCGAACCGAATCGAATTAATTTGGTATTTCGATTTTGATTTTTGCGGTATTTTGATTTATATCGGTACAGAAATTACGGTATTTCGGTAGTTCGGTACGGTATACGATATTGGATTTTTGATATTTTGGTCTACCGAAATAGTTTAGTCCAAGCTCAACTTTATTTTTATTTTTTAGCCTAATAACCTTAAGCCCACCCCCCAAAAGTCCAAAATCCCTAATTTCCTAATCCCTTACCCTTAGGAATTGCTCGTGAACTTTGTAATTAACTACTAGATTATAAAGAAACATGTTGTTATCAAGTGACTTGTCGTTATAGATTTGGTTAACTTGATTCAAGTCTGGTTTAATTTAATTTTGAAAACTCTCGCACCCGCACAACGTACAACTGAAACAGCAGTAGGAATGTGGGAAATAACAATAGACAAAAGTGGTTGATCTTCAGAGATATACTGAGAAGAAAGCTGAAACTGAAATCGTACCGAATCGTATCGAACCAAACAAGAAAATACTAAATCATACCGAATTATTTTGGTACGGTATTTGATATGCACAATTGATATACCGAACCGTAATTTATAAATAACGTACCGAAGTACCAAACGCCCACTCCTAGCCTCAACTGTTTAAGTAGTTGCTCTAGTAATTCCCATTTTATATAAACTGTTCTTTAAGTGATACAGAACGAACTGTAGCAACTATTACAATTCATTTAAATCTCCGAATTCAAAAGACATGTAACATTTGGCAGATATTTTATTTATTTAATACTCTTGGCAATTACAAAAAAATTCTTGAAAAGAAATGACTCCATACTCTTTTCGTTGAAAAGAAGACCTATGACCAAATAAGACGGGTAATCACCACTAGAATTTCTAGAAATTTAGCATGACATGACAACTAGGTCCAACAATATAAAAAATCGACGTTTTAGTATTTGACATATGGTAGCCTAAAGCTATTCTCTCTCTTCTAGTAGGTCATTTATATCATCCTAAAAATAAGTTTCATGAGAATTATTTTCCTTAAAAGTAGCAAAAATATGTAAAACCCTCTCTCCCTTCTCTCATAACAACCATCATCCTAAATAGTAGGTTCCATTTCCTTTAATAGTATCTGAAAAATCTTAATTTTTTTTTATCTATATATCCAAATATATATAACATAGTAATAATTATATTATTCGTATATTACAATGTATAATATAATAATAGTGTGTATATTAAAAAGTATAGCAAAATGTTATTTTCCTTCTTTCTATAACACATTTCAGATTGAGAACTCAAGTTTCAAGATGACTCCACCTATGTATCCCGCATTATATCCCGTGTATATCCCTATGTACATTAGTAGTATCTCATGTATATCCGTAAATATCTGTGTTATATACACGATATATAATATGATATACACATACGTCCATAAAAACATGGGTGTTATATACACTATATATAATGTGATATACACATACATCATAAAAATATGTGTGTGATATACTCTAATGTACACGATATACAACATGATATATACATGTCGCAGTTGAATTTTTAGGTCTAATCATTTACTTGAAAACAAGTCTAAAACACTTCTAATCTTGCTCAAATTTTGTATATAGCCTCGTCTAGGTATTTTCAATCAATTTTAATCACAATCACTCGTTCAATCCGACCAAAAAAAGAGAAGAAAAATAAAATTGAACTATATTTTTTCCTATTTTCTCTCTTAGTTTTTGCTTCTGATTGTCTCTATGTGAGATCAACCTTATTTTTTCATCCCACTAATTTTTATGTATAATTTGTAATAATTTTCGCTAAACTATAAAAGAGAAATAGGAGACATAGAAGAAGAAATATAAGATAGAAAGGGAGAGGGAAATGGAAAAGATACATAGAGAGGGATTATTGAGAGAGAATAAATAGGAAGCAGATTTTTTGAGATTTGGCTATAAAATGCCAATTTTTCTGGGGTTACCTTTGCCCACATAATTTTAAGGGCAATAATTTGAGAATTCCTCTTATATACTGTTATCCGATGTCAATTTTCTGAAAAAATTTCCCACTAAAAAAAGACCTATGGCAAATAAGAACAATCTCAGAAAAGACGAATTGACTCCACTAAAACTTCTCCTACTTTTTTCGTTGGCCATGCTTTAATAAACTACATACTCAGATTTGGAAATTTTTTAGGAAAATTATCAGTCATGTCCATTTATAAGTAGTTTATTATAAAAATTAATCAATTCTTAAAATATTATTAATTAACCAAATATTATTAATATTAGCCAATTAGCTATTTGTAGCAAAAAATATCAAATTTTTGCTTTCTTTTGAGTGAGTGTTATTAGAATAGATTGAGTACATCTTAAGGAGCTTGAATCTCAGTTTTGAGATGATTTGGTGAAGTTTTGAGGTGGTTTGAATTGAATATTCGAAGTAAAAACTGAACATAAAAAAATAATATGTGTATTACACTGTGTATCATTTGTGTATCACATATGTATCATATTTGTATCAATTGTATATCACATGTATACCTGTGGAAGATACATGCGTGATAGATGTTTGATACATGTGTCGTAGAAGAATTTTTTGAACTCGATTTAATTATGATTTTTGATACAAAACCAATCCAAATCACTTCAAATTTTCCTTAAATTTTGTATATTGACTTATCTGTATGTTTTCAATGAATTTCAATTATACCCATTGAAAAAGTTCCTTTTTGCTTAGATTTTTGGAATACTGTATATAGTTTTTTTTGTACATTTCATCACTTTATTTGCTACCACATCCATGAAATTTCCTTTCGGTCTTGCATCTAATGTTGCTAATCACGCTTAAAAATATAGAAGGAGATTTTTGCATGTGATTCTTTGAGAGAAAGAACCTTATTTATTTGGTTTTTCAATTTTTATATGTGCTTGGTTAGTTTTGGTAAGTCTATGACTAATGGATAGATGTTGATAAGTTGAGACTTATTTGGAACATTTGTGTAAGCTTCCAAAACTTTTAACCTGCGATTTAAAATACTACCTCCAACATTTGGCAGTTATTTTATTTATTTATTTATTTATTACACTTGACAATTACAAAAACAAAAATTCTCCCATTTTTTAATTGACGGTTTTCTAATAAATAATTACGTACTCAGATTTGCAAAATTATTTTTATAAAGAAAAACGAAAAAGAAAAATAAGCAGAGAATGAACCCCAAGATCGTTGGTCGTGCTCCCAACCATGGGCTCCCAACAAAAATTCCTATTTTATTTAATAACTAATTGATTTATGCAGTTTCTTATTTCAAAATCCTTTTCAAATCCCTATTTTATCTACTCAATGAACCAGTCCGATTGCTAGTACAACTTTGCAAATATGGCTACAGCAGTTCATGAAATCAGACAATTTTGAAGCAACTCGATGCAATGGAATCTCAAAGTTAGAGTCGTCCGAATGTGAGAAATTTCGGATCGTTTCAAGCATGGAATACCATATTCTATAGAATTGATTTTACAGGATTTAAAGGAAATCCATCTGCACTTAGATGGCAAAGACTAGTATATTATAGTAAAAGAATTTAGAGTCCATTATATTTGGCCTGTATAATGTAAATAAGCACGATGTTACATTTATCAAGTTAAGAAAAACTTTTATTTTAACGCGATATCACGATATAGTGAAAGAAATTTTGGGATAAGAAAGATTGACTTAAACTATAGTTATGAGAATATATAATAATATTCGAACTTGTATATGGTGGTTAAAGTTTGACTGACTGCAGTTTTTGAGTTTTAAGGTATAATCATACTTTAATTTCTGCTTGATAACTGGTATGCATTACGAGAGTTTTGTTTTCATTCAGTATCATCAGACATTAGAGATATTAACATCTGTAGACATGAAACGTCCTATACATTCCCAAATTTCATTTGAGCAAGGAAGCCCAATTAGTCTTTATGGGTGTAAAAATTACGGGCACCCTATTTGGTCGCCCCCATTTAACCATACCTGCTTTTTTAAAAACTTTTAACTTGTATCCACTTTTTAAATAACTTCAGCTCCCCTTTTCCTCGCTGAGCTGAAGTTCACCAGTTAAGATGAATTTCGCCAGTTATAAAGACAAAACATCAGCTCTAGAGCTGAAGTTCCCCAGTTACACTGGGGGAATTTCAGCCCGTATGCTGAAGTTTTTGTCTTTATTAACTGGGGAACTTCAGCCCCGTATGCTGAAGTTTCCCATTTACAAAGACAAAAACTTCAGCTCTAGAGTTGAAGTTCCCCAGTGTAACTGGGGGAACTTCAGCCCCGTATGCTGAAGTTTTTGTCTTTATAACTGGGGAACTTCAGCCCCATATGCTGAAGTTCCCCATTTACAACGACAAAAACTTCAGCTCTAGAGCTGAAGTTCCCCATTTACTAACTTCAGCTCTCGCAAGCTACTTCAGGCCCGTCTACTAGAATGCTGAAGTTTTGCGTGATTGCCTTTGCTACTTCAGCCCCGCATGCTGAACTTATGCGCAAAAGAGGGTACGATGTAATTTTTTTTACAAAGCGGGTATAAGATAATACGTGGCACAAAAGTGGGTACGGATGCAAAAGTCCCTTTATGGGTGAACTTGTGTTGGACTGAATTACTAGGCCTAATATTGCTTTCCACTTTCTTATATTGTTAAAATAGCACGGGCTAGCCAGTTTTTGTACTTGTGATTGAAAATAGCCATATTTTTAAAAATAATAGAAATTTAGTCGTTTTTCCTGTAAAAGATAAATCTGAACAAAAACACTGTTCAAAATCCAAAATATTCTGACATAATATGCTGGAGTTCGAATATTTTTACATGTGAACTTCCACCATAACATGCTGGAATTTTATAATGTGCTGGAGTTCCAACATAATATGCTGGAAATCCATACACTAGTGCTCCCTCTTATAACATAATATGTTGAAAGTTCATACACATGTGGCTATTTTTGAATTTCTCCCTCTTATATTCTCTGAGGTCCAACACCACCAGGACCTCTTGCATATGGTATTTCTCATGAAAAAATCACACACAGCTAGATTTAAAACTAATAATTGGAAAATAGTTACAGTTTCAAAAGAAATCGAAATTTAGCCATTTTTTTAATGTAAAGATAAAATCTGAACAAAAACACTCTTAAAAATCCAAAAAATTTCTAGCTTAATATGTTGGAGTTCAAATTTTTTTACGTATGAGATTCCAGTATAATATGCTGGAGTTCTAACATAATATGCTGGAACTTTATACACAGGGTCTCCATAATCCAGCATATTGGAACTTTCGTGTGCTGGAGTTCAAACATAATATGCTGGAAATTTACAACAGCTCCATAATCCAGCATTCCGTGTTTTAGCAAAATAATGCTAAGTTTTCAATGACTTTCCAAATGTTAGCTAATTTTTAATTATCAATCTGAAAACTAGCTAGCCCGTGCTAGTTTCACTTTGTTATAAAAATTAGTATTGGAAAAAAAATGAAGAACATTCTACTAATTGAAATTTAATTTAATACTTTCATCTCCTTTTAAGTTGAGAATCACTTGAACTTGTTTTAAAAGGAGTAAATCACACAACTCAACTAATCAAAAGTTAAATGTACTCAGTTTAATATCACGAGTATCCATGTGGAAGCATAGATGAGGGAGCAAAAATCTAATCTCTAGTAATAAATCAATAATAATGATGACAGTATTGACGCTATACATATTTGCAGTCCAACAACTTCTATTGGATCATCATCTTCTTCTTCGTCTTCGTATAATTAACCCATGGATCTTACATCCATAAGAGGGAAAAATTTTAGGCCTGTGAGAAAGCACGGGAGAAAATAATATGTTATATCTTCTTTATACAATGATACAATGAACC
>ML439279.1:0-23431 GCA_005239525.1 Nicotiana knightiana
TTTAGTATTTTATAGACTCAATTGATACGTTCAATTCTCTGTGGGATCGACTTTGGGCTTAATTCCCCAGATTATATTTGCAGCGCCCGTTTAGTCTTTTTATAGGACATAGT
Source organism: Nicotiana knightiana (assembly GCA_005239525.1). Classification (NCBI taxonomy): domain Eukaryota; kingdom Viridiplantae; phylum Streptophyta; class Magnoliopsida; order Solanales; family Solanaceae; genus Nicotiana; species Nicotiana knightiana. Next base: position 114 of record ML439279.1, read on the forward strand.
TGAGCATGATCACTCACGTTATTGAATATGAAGCTCACGCCCAAAGCCTTGGAGTTCAAAATGAATTCTTTGAGGTTTCAAAAATGAACTATTTGAGTTTAATGAGTTCTTTCAATGTCTTTCTTGGTAGGTCCAACTTGACTTAAATGCTTAGAAAGATTACTTATCTCAAAGTGTGACACCAATGTATAATACTTATTAGTGATACTAACCTTTGGTTGTCATGGTCCCACGTAGACAAGGCAATTATTACTCTTCCCACTTAAATTAATAATTAATCAATTATCTCAAATTACTTAAAATACTACTCACTTTTAACACAATTTATACATCATATCATCTTGGTCATGTGGTACCTTGTATGGCACTAGTCCATAAATATGGAGTATTATAGCTCAGACCGTATTTTATCCCAAAATACCAAACTTCGACGAAACTCATTTTTTTCGATTTGATTACTCTCTTACCTTCACGAATTTTCTTATTCCTTGTTTGAAATAGCATAATACTTAAAACCCCAAAATAATCTCATTCCCGAGCCTACGTCGATTAACTTACAACGAAACTTTAACGTACAAAAATACGGGATGTAGCACCTCATTTTCGAGCTTTCATCAATTTATTTATGGCGCACCTTCACGTATGAAAATATGGGGTGTAACACTACTGAGGAACAATTTGCTTGCACATTTGAACACACACATCCACTCATTCCATTCGTTCTAATCACACTATCACAATTTGGCATGCATCACTTCAATCTTGTTATTTATTTATTTTTGAATCTATTTTTTGGTTTTTAACTTATTTTTAGTCCATCTATGATTGCATCTCTTATCTATGTCCATGTAAGGTAGTTTAAGAATGGGTATTTGTGAAATCATGCTTAGATGGGGTTGGGTCTGTTGCTATCATGCCTTTACCACATTACCCAGTTGAATAGAACACATAATTGCATAACCTAGGTGGAAAACGACATCCATCCTTAAATATTCTTGATTGTGCGGACCAATTTGAAATTTTGGGGACCGCAATTACTGATTTAGGTAGAATGGTTGATAACCCTAGTTATGCGGAAGCACTTTATTTGTGCCGATCGCACTTAAAATTTCGCGGTCGCGATGAGAGGTCCACACTGTCCTTCAGAAAACTTCTTCTCTAGGACCTTAGTACTTTTACTCAAGTGCGGGCCGTAGTTGGATTTCTGTGACTGCATTTGCATGTTCGCATTGTCCTTCAAAGATTCCTCTATGAAGGTTTGATACATCTGTGCAGAAGCGGTGCCGCACTTGGATTTTTGTGGACCGCACTTACTTTTTGCGGACCGCACAATAAACTCCATATTGTGACTATGCTTTCTTTTACTGCAAATATGACTCTTGAGTGCTTTGTACCTCAACTCAATAATTGACAACTCTCTTTGCGCATAATAGATAATGGTACGATCAAGAGGAAATGGGGAGATATCTAAAGAAAGGGGTGACTGAGGAAAGGGCAGAGGAAGAGGTTCCATGCACCTTAGTGTATAGAAGGCAATCTCCAAGAAGACAACTACTGGCCGGGAGAGAGGTAGAGGCCTCTCCGATTCTGATTCTTATGTCTCGCCTAAGGAAGTCTCCGAAGGCAACTCATTGTCCCAGTCTAAAGAGAGCAATGAGGAGCAATCCCATCCACAGGGGAAGTCTGATCCCCAAGCTAAGCCTTTCACATCTCAGAGCACCTAGTACTAGCCATGAGTCGAATGCAGCTTGCCAGGCTCTAATTTTGATGATACTCTCGATGACAGAAAAGGGAAAAGGGTTGCAAGGATGGCATAGTAAGGACAAAGAAGAAGGTGGTCTAGGAGAACCGGCTCTTGAGCTTCAACGCTTACATGGACGTCAGAAGGTGGTGGAAAGAAAAGTCCCTAACTCGTAAAAGTCAATTCCTCACTAGAACTTAAACAAGTACAACCTGGTGGTCCTCGAATAGTTTACAAAGAGAAAAGGCTGGATGCAGTTCACTGAGGACCTAGTTCAAGGAACACCTTTTTCAAAAGTTCTACGCCAACACACCGCAAATTGTAAAAGGACAAAGGTTACCAAAGTGCGAAACCTCAAGGTGAAATTTTATCAACGCACTTTGAATGCTTACTTAGGACTTGAGGATGTGGAGCCAAAGGAATATCTGACCAAATAGCTGAGAAGGATGAGGTCCGATCGTGGCTCATGAAGATTCTTGCACCTGGGCCTACTCCTCGTTGGATAGGTGATGGAGTGCCAATCTTCCACAATAATTTGAGCTTCGAGGCGAAGGGGTGGCAGACTTTTGTTTGTACGAGATTTGACCCAAGCAGAATGAAAATAACTTACTTTTGGAGAGAGCAGTGCTTGCGGCTTCTACCATGACCAGGTACCCGATCAATGTGGATGTCGTGATGTCAGCTGATCACGTCAATTCACACCCAATTAAGGAGTATGAAATGGTCATTGCAATTATAAGACCCTACACAAGTATCCATAGGGAGTTTGAGTTGGTGTTAAGGTAAACACTCAAGAAAAAGAACTTGAAATAACTAGATTTATCTTTCAAACAACAGTGGGAATTATTATCTAATTTAACTTCTAGGTGAGTTAACTAACTAATAAGTAAATAAAGATTGCAATATTTTTTATGTTTTTGTCAAATAAGGGAAAAGCGTAGGGATGTAACCTTCACCTAGGTGTAAACCTAATGGGTAGAGTAAATCTATGATTGTTTGGTAGATCGAGGTGTGTTATGATTCTCAATGCTCAAGTACCCACTCAATACCTCTTGTTCAAAGAGTGATTATGCCCAAATTGGCTTTCTCAAGACCAAATGGTTAGTAATCTAAGCAATCAATATGATTCCAAGTGGGATTATCTGTATCTCTAGTTCAAATCTGTTAATCAAACTAATCAAAACTTCAACTAGTTCAATTTCTTGTTAGCCAAGTTTTCCTAGACTAGGTTCCTCATCTCAACTAAGAACTAAGTCAAATAGGCATAAATCAATATTTGCAACCATTCATTCCAGATATAAAGCATAAACAGGGCTAAATAACATACACCCAATCAATAACAAGCATTAATATTAAATACCGTTTAAGTTTCACATATTAGGGTAAGGTCACAACCCTAGACAAAATCTAGCTACTCATAATCATAAACATAAAAACTGGAAAAGAAGAAGTAATTGAAGACATAAAACTACAATTCAAAGGTAATATTGGTGGGTCTTCTCTAATTGTAGTCACAAATTTCCCAAAATGGCTAAGTCTAATCGCTCACAGCTGCTACAGTACAATGTTTCTCATCTATTTTTAATGCTCCAAAATTTGCTGACAAAAATACCATTCGGGAGGTTCTTATTTGGTCCGTACTTCAAGTTAGTGTTCTTGCAGTACTTGTCAGTTGTAGGGATTCTGCGGATGCGCATAAACTTTTGCAAACTCACTTTATCTTCTGCAGCAGCATAATTTGGCCATGAACCGTATTTTAAGGAGGCTTCAGACTTGTCTTTTGCATCTTCTCTGTTCCCACAATCTTGTCAGTGCGAGCAACTTCTATGGTCAAACAATTTGGTGTGCGGACCGCACTACTGTTAAAATTCTCCGAAGCTTCATGATTTAGTCTGCGACCACACCTCTCTTAACATTTCTCCTCCTGGTTGTTTGAGTTGGGGCATCTCCTCTTTGAGTTAGATTTCTTCATTGAGCTCACATCCCGTAGAATACCTTCAATGCATATATTTTTATTAGATTCGGAAACAAAAATTACTACTTTCGGAATAAATGGAGAAAAGGGATGAAATTGTTAACAAAGAGTGGTGGAAAGTATCTATATCCTCCAAGAAGAAGGAACACCTCCAAGTGTTTGGCAAATGTGATCAAAGAAATTAGATGTGAAGTGCTTAAAAAAAGGGTGTAACCACTTGCATCCCATATAGTATCCTACCCCGGACCAAAAGCTTTTATCACAACCCGAAAGAAATTATATTTGATTTCAAGCCGATTACGCTTACATTAGTGGATGTACATGTGGGCAAGCCTATGGTACTTGAGGCTTAACTTGTGATATTCCTTTGTGAGAGAAGATAGAAACCTTTGTTGCGCTAGAAATTGAGTGCTGAAATTTGAAGTGAGCAATGCAAATAGAAGGTAGAAGAGGAAGAGTTTGGAGTCCACCATGATTTACGTGAAAGAACAAGAATCCTTGATGAATCAAGTTAACTCTTGAGGCTCAAATGTCACACTAGGATTACATGAGATGAGCAAGTTGCACCTTTTTGAAAATTTTGACACCTTATTTAGAATTCATGAGTGTTATGAGTAATTGTTGGCCCCAACTGAGTATAAATGACTTGTGGCTGACACGTTGAAATGATCATACGATGTGAGAAAGAGGGGACAAATCTAGTTGCTTGAGGACAAGCAAAGACTTAAGTTTGGGAGAGTACATAAATATGGTTTTTAACAACTTATTAGTACCTTCTTACTATAGTTTTTAGTCCGAAAGTAATGATTTTTGTCTCTGAATCTAATGGAAATGGTTAAATTGCAGGTGTGCTGGAGAATGTGAGCTCAGTGAAGGAAAATAATTTGAAAAGGAGATGTTCTAGCCAAGATCAGCAAAGAGGAGAAATGCTAAGAAAAGTGTGGTCCACAGAATTCCATCCACGGTCGCAAAAGCAAGTACAGTCCATAGAAGATGAAATGCGACCGCAGAAGAAGAACTGAAGCTTCAGGTATTTTTGGCAGAAGTGCGATTCTGCACACTAAAATATGTTGTTGCACTTAATCCGCAAAATAGGTTTGCACTGACAAAGCTTGATAGATTAGAGAATGTGCAATTGAACAAGTTTGAAGCCTCTTCAAATGCGGCTCACAGAAATTCAAGTGCGGCCGCAGTAGTTGAAGTGTGGGTAGTAGTTGGAGTGTGGCCGTAGAACTCCTCCTACTGAAAGCACAACATTATCAACCCAGTAGAAGTGCAAACCGCAGAAGCTGAAGTGCAACCGCAGAACCCTCCGATGGGCATTTTTGTTAGAGAATTCAGGAGACCTATAAATAGGACTTAATTACTTTTTTAGGGCATGCTTTCATCGTAGCAGCAGCTAGGTCGTTATTTTTAGATATTTAGAGAAACTTTGAGCTACAATTAGAGAGTACAAATCATTTCTTCATTTTATTTTGGCTTTATGTCTTTAATTTCTTCTTTTTTTCATCTTTCTATGTTTATTAGCATAAATAGCTAGATTTTCATCTAGGGTTATGATCCAATCTTAGTGTGCAAAATTTATGGATATTTAATACTAATGTTTTCTATTGATTATGCTAGTGTTATTTCGCCTTTTTTATGCTTTAAAGTTAGAATTAATGGTTGCAAATATTGGTTCATGCCTATTTGAACTTGTTCTTACTTGAGAAAGAGGAATTTAGTCTAGGAAAGCTTGGCTAACAAGAAATTAAATTAGTTGAGGAATTGATTAGCTTAATTAAAGGATGTGAACTAGAGATAGGGATAATCTAAATTGGACTCATATTCAATTGCTTTTATAGATATCTATTTGGACTTAAGATAGCTAATTTGGGAATAATCACTCTTTAACCAAGAGGTATTGAGTGAGTACTTGATCATTGAGAGCCATAACAACCCAAGCAAGCATAAAGTTATTATACCTATTAGGTTACACCTAGGTTAATGTTACAACCCTAGGAGTTTCTCTATTTGATAAAACCTCAAAAAAAACACTTCAATAATTACTTATGTGGTAGCTTAATCAAAATCATTAGTAGTTGTTAGGTAAATTTGATACACATTGTTGTTTGGAAGTTAAATTTAGTTATTTCAAGTTGCTCCCTTAATTATTTACCTAAACACCCAATCTAAACTCCTTGTGGATTCGATCCCGACTCGCGTTGGGTTTTATTATTGTAATGATTGTTTCATACTTCCTTACTTTAGGTGTGAATTGGATGTGATCAATTAGCCATAGCTATCTCTTAGAAATATGATCTTTTATTCGCATCTTTATTGTTACGTTAGATGCTTCTTTATTATATTAATTTGTACATATATGCATGAGTTGGGGAGTTGGTTACTGTAGAGTTGAGGATTTTGGCACTCAGACACTATGACTTGATATTAATAATGATTGTTGATCATTAAGTATAAAATGACCAAGTCTTGGATATGGATTCGTCCCTCTAGAGTTAGGTGATTACCCATGTTACTTTGGGTATTTTAAGCGTAGGCACCAGAAATTTGTGGTGCTTGATTTAGACATGTGACATGTGTCAGGAACATGAATTTTGTGTTGCGAGGTACTGAGAAAAGATCTTGAGCATGCATAGTATGTATGTATGTATGTATATATATATATATGGACTCATAAAGTATCTTTAACATAGCGTTTTGGTGTGTACGAGAATTGAAGTATTGATATCTGATTCGATCTCTTTATCTGCAAGCATGTCTAAATTCTACATGAACGGTATTTCTATCTTTCTTATTTGATGATATCATGCTTTATTATGTGTCTTATATATATGTTTCTATGACTTTTGGACTAATAGTAAGTGTCGATGTCGACCCCTCGCCACTACTTCTTCGAGGCTAGACTTTATACTTATTGAGTACTGGGTTTTATACTCATACTACACTTTTGCACATTGTGTGCATGATCTAAGGCAGGTATTGGAGGTGCTTATTTGGCTGAGTTGGAGTTTTGTCGAAGACTTTGTGGTGAGATGCCTTCTTGATTCAATTCGCAACATATAGAGTCCTCCTTCCCTTACTTTTCTATCTCTGTCTATGTATTTTATTTTTCAGACATATGTTGTTATTCGATTGAGATTGTTTTAACCTTACTAGATGCTCGTAGTGATTGTGATACTAGGTTTTGGATATTGTTAGACAGTTGTGATAGTGTTTAGACCCTATATTAGATATTGTATTTATGTTATTGGTCTTTGTAACTTATTCTGAATTGTTATTTATATCATAAATCATGCTTCTATTATTGTTGTTGAGTGTTTTCTTGCCTAGCAAGCAAGTTATGTGCCATTACGGCCTTTTGTGAAATTTTGAGTCGTGAAAAGTTGGTATCAAAGCTCTAGGTTCTAAGGGTCTCACAATCCATGAGTAGGCGTAGTAGAGTTTTGTGAATCAGTACCGTGATGTCATTTTCTATCTCGAGAGGCTATAGGCTTTAGGAACTTCACTTTTCTTATTCCTGTTTTGCGTTAATCATTGCCTAAAATCTAAATCTTGATCTTCTACTCTCTCACGGATGGTGAGAATGCGCGCTTCAGCAGTAGTGGGTGCGAGAGAGGTAGCAGTAGCGAATGTAGCTGGGAGAGGAAGGGGCGAAGGCAGGGCCATGACTCCTGCCAGGCGCCGCATAGTCACAACTAGGGTAGAGCATCTACCAGAGCCCCTGGTTGCTCCAAGGCAGTTTCAGCTGACCCACATGTGGATCATAGGTTTGATCGGGGGTTGACTTTGATGATATCAGGTTCGGACTATTGTTTCAGACCTTGACTCGGGTTTTGACCATGTGTGCCCTAGTTGGCTTTTGTTGACTTTTTGGGAACTAAATAAAGATTAAAGCTTTATTGTTTAGATTTGATTCATATGGCTTTGTTTGACGATATTGAGTTATTTTTTGCAAGAACCGAGCTGATTTAAGGTGACTTCTAAGGGGAAGGTATTTATGGAGTATTGATTTGGCCCGATTGAAATATGAATCTTGCCTAATATTCTATGAGGAAAACCCTTAGGATTGGACCTTATTTGTCTGATTGTAATATGTGTAAAGAAATGTATATGCGAGGTGATGAGCGTATATGCGAGTGTTATGTATGAAAAATTACTTGATTAGAATCTAGGCTTCTATTATGCCTTAATTTGAGTGTGCGCTCTCTATGATACATGTGTAATCCTTTGTTTGACTATGTGAGCTTATCCTTTCATGCCAGAGATAATGTTTTAGGATTATTATCTCCTATTTAACCAAGATAGGCATTTGTGGAATCATTGCTATATTGATTTAGCCGTAGTCATGTTTTACTTCTTGAGCACACATATACACTTTATTATTATTATTGTTATTATTGTTATTATTATTATTATTATTATTATTACTATTATTACTATTATTATTATTATTATTATTATTATGTCCTCGTGCACCTTATTAATGACTTGTGATCATATGTCTCTTTGATGATAAATTATTATTTTGAATTGTTATGATTTTGACACATATGGACATGTTGAGCCGATTAGCTTGTTATTGGCACGAGGTATCTACCATACGTAGTATTGTGATGTGATGATATTGTAGCATGTGGTCTTTGTCGTGCGAATATGATGATGTTGGTGATGTTGTGGCTTGTTATGGTATGAGGTCTTTATTGTGCGCTTGTTGTTATGGCACGAGGTTTATACCGTGAAGCATATGGGTATGGATCCATCCCCCTATGGTCGCTCTCTCATGTTTCTTTCTTGATAGCGTATACGTGGATTGTAGTACTTGGACTGAGGTTGATTGATTCTGTTGTGGAGGCGGTTGATGATTAGTGAAGTATAAGGGTGGAATCTTGGCATGCAATTGAATCCTTTATGCCTTGTTATGCATTTTATAAGCTTATATGTTGAATTTTAACATGATACTCTATGCCTCTATTATTTGTTGATGACTCGATTGTCAAGATTGATTTACTTGTGTTGAGTTGATATCTTTTGATTTGTGAAGTTGATGATATATATATATANCACTGAGATTAGTATTGATACTTACTGAGTACATAATGTCCTGTACTCCTACTACGCTTCTACACATTTTTGTGCAGATTCCGGTAGAAACAACAGGCCTCAAGAGTAAGCATTTGTTGATCAAGAGGATTCAAGGTAGGTTGCATGACCGTCACATACCCTTAGAGTCCCTTTTCCCCATATTTCATACTGTTGTTATACTTTCAGATAGCATCGTACTATTGAGATATCTTACTATATTCAGTTATAGAGCTCATGACTCTGTACTACCTGATTTTTGGAAATGGGTATTATGTATCATTGTATTGGCTATTGTGAAGCTTTATTCCGCTATTTATGTAATTCAGACACATTATATCTCGTACTGTTGTTTTTATTTTCTTCTTGAATGTTGTCTTACTTAGTCTTGGAGGTTAGGTGCCATCACGGCCTTTGGTGGGATTTTGGATCGTGAAAAATTGGTATCAGAGTCATAGATTCATAGGTTTTACGAGTCATGAGCAAGTCTAGTAGAGTCTTGTTGATCAGTACGTAAATATTTATACTTATCTTCGAGAGGCTACCAGATTATTAGGAAACTTCACTTTCTTTCATTCTTTATCATGCGGATTTGTCTATTCTGAAGTTTATCCTTTACCTTCCATTCACTCACGGATTGTGAGGACACATTCTACGGGAGTAGCTGAGCAGGCACCTATGCCCCTTGTTAGAGTAGCGAGAGGCGGGGGCCAGCGACAGAGGCCGAGGTGGGGCGCACGCCACAGCTAGATGTTCTTCTATAGTGGCAATTATAGAGCCACTAGTAGCTCTAGTTGAGGAGCAGATTTTGGATCATGTTGAGAAGGTAGGACCGGCTCAGGCACTTAAGGGGCCTATTGCTACACCGGGACTTCAGGAGACTTTGGCTCATATCATGAGTATGTTTGAGAGCTTGACTCAAGCATGGTTGATTCCGGTTGCACCAACTACTTCACAGGCTAGGGAAGGATCCCAGACTCCCGTAGAACGTACACCAGAGCATCTAGCTCATGTTTATCAAACCTGGGTATTCTGCCTGTACAGCTAGTCTTTGCAGTTCAGCCCGAGATAGGGTCAGTCTTGTCTTTTGAGGAGAAGAATAGGATGGAGAGGTTTCAGAGACATCGTCCTCCCCAATTCAGTGGAGGTCCTACTGGGAAAGCATAGGGCTTCTTGGATTAGTGTACTCATATTTTGTGTACTTTGGGTTTAGTAGAGTCGAACGAGGTCAACTTTACCACCTTTCAATTTTCTGGGCTAGCATAAATATGGTGGCAGACTTATGAGCCGAGTAGGCCAGCTGGCATGGCACCGCTCACATTGCCTCAGTTTTCAGTTCTTTTCCTGGAGGATTTTATCCCACAGACTCGTATGGACGAGTCGTATAGTGAGATTGAGAATTTGCACAGAATGGTATGACTGTGACCTTGTATGCTATAAGGTTACAAGGTTATCATGCTATGCAGCTCTTTTGGTTTTTTCTGAGAGGAAGAGGGTCCGTAAATTTGTTGAAAGACTTACCTACAGCCTTAGGTTCGGGATGACACGAGAGATGGAGACTGAGACTAACTTTTACCGGGTTGTGGAGATTTTTAGGAGGCTAGAGCGTATCTGAGGCAGGAGCGGAAGGATTGGGAGATTGAGAAGCCTCGTGGTTTTGGAGGATTTCTGGTGCCTACTTTGGGGGAAAGAGTCGATAGAATAGGGTTCATATTAGTCGACAAGTTCAGTCAGCACTTCAGGTTTCATATGGTGCTCCAGCTAGCCATAGATTTCAGAGACCACGGATCGGACAGTTATCTTTCAGTGCATCTCCCACACGGAGTTCTCATAATAGTTCTTCCATAGGTTCAGGGAAGACTCAGTTCTAGCAGCCACGTCTATAGAGAGCTTGTTATGAGTGTGGTGATATGAGGCACATGCAAAGAGATTGTCCTAGGCTTTGGATGAGTGTACCTCAGCAGGGTACCTAGGCAATGATTTTTGATCCAGGTGCCACACCACTTGCACAACCAGCTAGAGGTGAGGGATAAGCGAGTAGAGGTCATCCTAGAGGGGGTGAGGCCCGTTAGTATGCTTTTCTTAGTAGGACTGAGGTAGTCGTATCAGATGCAGCCATTATAAGTATTGTTCAGGTATGTTATAGAGATGCTTCAATATTACTCGATCCGGGTTCTACTTATTCGTATGTGCCATCCTACTTTGCATCATATTTGGATGTCTCGTGATTCTCTGGGTACTCCAGTTTATGTATCTATACCTTTTGGAGATTTTATTGCGGTGTATTGTGTCTATCGTTCGTGTGTGGTTATTATTTGGGACTATGAGACTAGGATTGATCTTTTGTTGCTTAATATGGTGGACTTTGATGTGATTTTGGGTGTGGATTGGCTATCATTACACCATGATATTCTTGATTGTCACGATAAGGTCGTGATGTGGGCTATGTCGGGATAGCCAGGGTTAGAATGGAGAGGTTCGGTTGGTGACATTACTAGTAGGATGGTTTCCTTTTTGAAGGCTCAACGGATGGTCGAGAAGGGATGTTTGGCGTACTTAGACTTTGTTAGAGATGTTAGTGATGATGCTTCTACGGTTGATTCAGTCCCCGTGGTAAGGGAGTTTCCAAATGTATTTCTGGTAGACCTACCGGGCATGCCACCATATATGGATATTGACTTTGGTTTGATTTGGCACCGGGAAATCAGCCTAGATCTATTCCATCGAATCATATGGTTCCAGCGTAGTTGAAAGAATTGAAGGAACAGTTGCGAAAACTACTACATAAGGGGTTCAACAGGCCGAGTGTTTCTCCTTGGGGTGCGCCATTATTATTTGTGAAGAATAATGACGATTCCGTGAGAATGTGTATTGATTATAGGCAGTTGAATAAGGTTATCACTAAGAATAAGTATCCCCTGTCGTGCATTTATGACTTCTTTTATCAGCTTCGAAGTGCTTGGGTGTTCTTAAAGATTGGCTTGAGATTGAGCTACCATCAATTGAAGATCAGGGCTTCGGACATTTCTAAGACGACTTTCAGGACCCGTTATGGGCATTATAAGTTCTTGGTGATGTCTTTTGGTTTGACTAATGCTCCAGCAACTTTCATACATTTGGTAGATAGTGTTGTTCTAGCCTTAGTTGGATTCTTTGTCATTATTTTTATTGACGATATCTTGGTATACTCTCGTAGTAGGGAGGAGAACGAGTAGCATTTGAGGATGATGCTTCAAGTTCTGAGAGAGAAGAAGTTGTATACTAAGTTCTCCTAGTGTGAGTTCTGGTTGGATTCAGTGGCATTCTTGGGCCACGTATTGTCTAGTGATAGATCAAGGTGGATCCAAAGAAGATTGAAGCGTTTTAGAGTTAGCACAGACCTTCTACGACCATGGAGATCAGGAGTTTTTTGGGTCTGGCTGGTTACTACCGTCGATTTGTGAAGGGATTCTCGTCTATCGCAACTCCATTGACCAAGATGACTCAGAAGAGTGCTCCGTTCAAATGGTCTAAAGAGTGTGAAGAGACCTTTCAAAAGCTCTAAGTCTGCTTTGACTACAGCTTCAATTTTGGTATTTCCTTCAGGATCGGGGTTGTATACGGTCTATTATGATGCTTCACGTGTTGGTCTTCGGTGTGTGTTGAGGCAGTGTGTGGGGTGTGGGATGTGGGGGGCGGGGTGGGGGCTGATGATGGTGGGGGAGGTTGAAAGAAAGTTATGAAAAATTTTCCTCCTCTTGGTAGGAAAAATATTTTTCTCCAATTCGAGAAAAATGAGTTCTTGAGAAAATGTTTTCTACAACATCTAAGCCAACCAAACATGAAAAAAATAAACATTTCGAAAAGATATTTTCCTTTGTACAAAACACACCCTAAATGAATGAAAATTTTACTGGTTGGTTAATTTGTTTAGAAAAATATTCCTGATGGGGAAGCTTTGATTTATGGACAGAAGCAGATTTGAATCCCTAACATCTTCGGAAAAACCTTTTGCGCATAGTACATACCGAGTTCATAATGAACCAAAATATCCCAGTTAACGAAGGAAAAGTGTTAAGAGATTAGTAGGGAGCTTATGAATTATAATCCTGTCCCACATATAGTAAAAAGATTAACGAACAACGTTTTTTAAGTTTGTCAATCCCAGTTCGAGTCTCATGGACACGCCAAGAAAACCTACAATCTTTTCTATCATAGTTGCCTTTGGTTAAACTCTTTTCTTTTTTGTGGATAATACACCATCAATAATTTGCTAATAGTAGTGACTATGAACAAAAAGAAAACATTCGCCATAAAGGGTAAATTTCGAGATGTGAAGACTTCCTTCGAATTAGCAAGAATACATAAAAGTAGGGGAAGATGCATCAATTTCAGCTCTAAGGACCCCTTCACGTTTCAAAAATTAACCGTGAGCAAGAGTCCATGCCCCTTCAAATAATACAAAAAGCCACACCTTCATATACATAGTTGAAGTTTCATGGTAGCGTGTATAGTACACATACAAGTTACAACAGATTTTCAGGGGGTGAAGGAAAAAGTAATTGATTAGAAATATATTGACAAATTTTTATCATTCATGTTCTGCTTAAAATTACACCTCTCAAGTAATTCGCTTAGCATGTCAGCTTCTTTTATTTTCTTAGTGGCCAGCAGCGGTTCCATATCTGTCATTGTATTATAACTGTTTTTTCTAAATTCATCATCGAGTCGAACATCCTTACCATACTCCATTTCCTCGCCTGCGCCAGTAGTTGTAGGAATTTCTTCACTAATTGAAGCCATACCCGGACGGGGTTGGAAAGCTCTTCCCTGTCCACTAAGCATTGCAGATCTGGGAAGAGGCATCCGTCCAACTTCAACCATTTCATCAAGAGATGGATGTGACAAATGGTAATGTGATTGTCTAGAGTCTTCAAGTTCCACCGCTCCAACCGTTAAAGTAGAAAAATCATCCTGTATCAGAGTATACACTGAAAAAGATGTGTCTCTGGCTAACTTCATCAACTGCCAAAAGAATGCCCGTCGGAAAATCATAACCCAGTTTGGTACAATGTAGTAGCGGAAGTTCTGGAGTCGAAGCTGCACAAACTTCTGCAGCATAACAACTGCCTCATTTGTTGCAAGTGGCAGTTCCATCAACCTGCTAATCTCTGTGAAGTACTTTATTAGACAACTTTGAAGTTGTAATATCTGGTGTTCGATGGCGATATCCACGTCGGAACCTCTATGTAACCAAGATATATCCTCTAGAAAAGATGGAAGTTTGCAGTCAGATATTGCACAGACAACTGGTTCAATTCTTGGAGCTAAGCTCCACCCCAGCCTTGGCAAGTGTTGGCTCACAGCTTTGTACTCAAGGCTAGATTCCTCCAGCAAACCTATTTCAGGACAGGGCCAACAGGTTGGATTTGCATGAGCTGCAGCAGCGATTTCCCTCATTGACTGATCCAAGGACTCATTAAAGGCTGAAATACAGTGGTTTGGATCCACATCATTAGTATTCATTTCACCAAGAACCCCAAGCAAAGAGTTCAAGTAGTAGAGAACCAGTTCTCGGGCTTTTACACACTGGAGAACTGGTTGTGGTGGTGATTCACTTGCTAACCACTTTAGTCCTCCTCTTAATTGCTCATCACTGAAAAACCCATTCAACTGTTCCATCTGCTGGTTTTTCAGGAAAACAACACTAAAAGAATGAAGTCTTGATTCACGGACTTCATGTAGCTCCAGTTCTTTTACTACAGTGGAAGGATCTGCATTTTCCTTGCACATGTCACTTAAGATCAAAAGGGGCAAATGAGAACCAGAAGGTACTTCCATTAACAGCTTATGAAGCTGATTTTTCTGAAGATCCCACGGGATGCCTTCTGACAACAAGAAGAGAACAGCGCTTGCACCTGCTACTGTCTCATTCAGATTCTCAAAATTAGCATACTTGATAACTGATAAACAACAAATAAGGTCCTCGACTGATTGGTCAAGAAGCCAATTTCTCCAAACAGAGAGGCCCGGAGATGTGATCAGCAAATCATCTTCATTGTCTCTGGCAGGCATAAGCTTGGAAAGCAACCATGACTTAGCATTCAACTTCTCCAGACCATTTTCTCGGTTTCGATTGTTTATACTATCCTGACAATATATAATTACTTTCCAGCAAAGGCATTTGGCAGCTGGATTTTGTTCATGGAGTGTGGTGGAAACTACATCTGAAACATTCAGCCTTGACCATGATCTTTCCTGAGTTTGGTACCATTTTGAGACAGCACAATCAATGTCGAACTCGATGGATGTGCCATGCTGCTAAAAAGAGGAGAAACAGTAGAAAACATCAGTGAAATTAAACTGGCCATAAAATTGCTAAAGGACGATGTATATAACGTACTTTAAAGTGACACAAGATACGAAAACTTGTATGCGAGATGGCAACATTCTTGTGTAGAATGCTTATTTGCACATCTGAATGGAACATCTCCAGGGTGGAGGAAGAAAACCCTGCTCCCTTTCCTCTCTTTTGCTCCCCATGGATCAGGAGTAAAGAAATAAAAAATTCAGTGTAGCAAAAAGTTGACATTGTGCAGATGTGTTGGGATTTACAACAAAGATCCAAGATCGGAGTCAAAGAAAGATGCAATGAAGTTCAAAATTATTTGAGTTTATCTTGAAACTTATATGTAAACCTCGCCAAATAACCCGATAACCACATGCTTTTGTGAAAGCATCTAATAAATGAATAACAGTTTGCAAATCTTGAGGTTTCCACAAAGCAATTCTGTCCGGGTGGCATTCTGTTGATTTTATCTTTTTATGTATGTATTTGTGCCTTGTGAGAGAGAGAGGCCTCTACCCTGGGATCAGGAGATTTGCTTGAAAGTTTGGTGAGGAATAGATGTTGATGACGTCTCTATGTCTATGGCATTTGGTTGGGATTCAATTTATTCCAATAACTACCCTTGGCCTACTTTACGGTAATACTCTGCATTCTTCAAGCAATTCATAACTGATATGCCTGTTTGCACAACATAAGGTATAAATGTGTGTGTGGTTTTGGGGGGGGGGGGGGGGATTACACCAAAATGGTTGGAAATTTTTTTACGGATATTTATATAGAGGAAATAAGGCAATAAGCATTCTAGTTGGTTTATAATGTTATGACCCTCCAAACAAATTCAATGCAGGATAATCTAATATTCTTTTTATAGATTGAATAGAGTAATCCTAAAAACATATGAGCAGGATTAAAGTAACAGAAAGCTTATTGACACTAAGCTAACTGTGTCGCAACTCGCAAGACCTGTTCCGTGTTTTAATTTCTGCCCTCAAAAAGGATAATCTGATAGTTCTCTAAACCATGAAGTGATAGATCTCACATATGAAGAAACCTAGAAAAGCTTTTCAACAAGAAAAGATGATCCTGTAATCAGAGCCTATGCAGCAAGAAGCTAGTTTATGTTCTGTGGAAGGAGCTAAAATATTTGGAACCATCAGACTTCCAAAATATAGAGGTAGCAGAATAATACTGCCTCACTTGAAAATGACATGAGCTACATAAGCAACTTTTACCAGAATCGAGTATTTGCAGAGGTGCCTAGATGGCTATTTCGGGACATTACAACAGTGATACGAGTAGAAGGGAGGTACAGAAATGAGCAGAATTTACGTGGAAAGTTCCGGCTGGTGTTAAATCAAAGAGTTGAATGGGGTGTTCTTTCTATTTGATTTATCCAGAGTAGAGGCTGGAAGAATAAAAATGGGATGCTGGAATTTCAAAAATCAAATACTTCATCTGGAGTGGTGGTGGCCAATCAGTACCTGCCACCTGAAAAATTGGTGTCCGAATCATGTATGGGTTAAATTATTGGTTTTTCCAACGCACTTATGGTCTGATAATGTTTTCAAGGAGACTAGTGATAGACTGGGAGGTTTCATAGAACTAGGTGAAAATACAAGAGCAAGATCTCATATGCTATGGGCCAGAATCTGCATACGCTATACAGGGGTCTACATTCCAGCAACAGTGAAGCTTTTAGTGGATGATTTAGCTTTCATTGTACCGGTGCGGGTTGAATCTACGGTGTGGGTGGAAAGAATACATCGGAGTCTGTCGGATGGTTGCCGGAGAGAAGTGGAAGACGAACCATTTGACTTTGGAAGCACAAGGGAGGGCTGATATTCCCAAGTTAAGTCAGCCAATAAAGGAGGACACGTGTAGAGTGAATGTGTCTAGATATGCTCAATCTTTTAAATTTCAAAATTCATTCATTCTCCAATTTAAGAAATTGACGCCTTTTGTTTTTGGAGTATCCATCACCTGTAATTCTAATTTCCCTTTGTTCTCTTGCCTTTTGTTGTCGATTTTTTAAAAGAGCTCCAAAGCTTCTCTGCCTTGAAAGTTGACTCCAAATTTCTTGCCATGTCTAATAATGTTCTGATGAACCCAGATAGATGCATCAAATTCCGGGTCCTATATCTTTTGGACTAGTTAATCCACCATACACCCCTTAAATTCTGTATTATTGGAGTATGTAATCCAGATGATACTGGTATGAACTGAAAGAGGGAGAATAGTTGTCATTCCAAGGGAGAGTCCAAGTACTTTTAGAAAGGAAAAAAAAGAAGAAAATCAAGTTTTGGCCAGTGGACACTAATCCATCCTGAAAGACCAGACCCATCAAATTCACTTTTTTATTTTCCTGTTCTCTGGAGACAAATTTCAGTTTCACCACTATATAGAAAAATAAAGTGAGAGAACAAGATGAACCAGCACTACCTGCAATTTCAGCATCTCCAATACCTATTTCCTAAAATCGATTAAATAGGTAATAGCTAATTACTGACTCACCTATAAAAGCAAACAAGGGATGGATCACCCATTATTCTCCATTAACAAACATCCATCCTTTCCATTTTATGTGACAGACCCTTTGGGGACTTAACAATTGCTAGTCAACATCAATGTTAATAAATAAGCATTATCAAAATGAAACTTCAATATTTTATCTATGAAATTAGATTTTCACATTCAAACTAATCAAAATTATCAACTTTGACCTTTAACAAAATATAAAAAAAGCATGGCAATTTATAAATTTGATCTCCAAAAGTCAAAGTGTCCCATAAATTGGGCCACTAATTAAGACACATCATAATATAGTAAATGTGAATGATATATATTTATCCATCAATTTTTCAACCTTCACATGTACACAAGACCTACTCAGACTTAACTTCAACCAAAAAAAGAAAAAAGAAAGTGGCTGCACTAGTATCATGATTAAATTGCCGCCACCCCTCCCCTCCACCCACCCCACCCCCATTGGTCTGGTGGTAAGAGCAGGCCCGTAATCCACTGAGTTTTGAATTGTGCGAGCAGGCTCATGGGGATTTCTCGGTTATTAAAAAAAAAGAGAAAAAAGCATGATGATTTAGTTAATTTGTTTACCACTATGCAGTATATAGAAAATAGATGAGTTTTTATTACTGGAAACTGAGGCTGCACCAAGACTATCATGAGAAAGCACAGATGCAGAAACTTAAGCGGCCAAAGCTGGAGAAAACAAAAAGATTTTCATCACTTCTTACAATTCTATTGGGCCACATTGGCACTCCAAGAGAGAGCGATCTTAGAGCAGCTTTAGATGCTAACTGTTTCTGCTCCCTCATCTCCCTTTTCTTTGAAGAACGCCGCTTCCATATCCTGTAAATTGACATGTTAGCAGAGTAACAAGGGTAAATGCAGCAGATATCAGGTCCATGAAGAACAAGCTGCACCTGATAATCAGTTTAAGTTTTGCCTCAGCAACTTCTTTGTCATAATAACTAGCTGCTGCTTCATTAGTTTCAGCTTGCTCGCTGGTGACCACCAGTTCTTCATCTACATTCTCTTCATCTGACACGTGGTGCAATTCTGTGTCACCAACAAGAGAATGAGTTGGAAAAACTGGCGACTTCTCCTGCTCATCTCTGGCAAGTGCAAATTGAACGGTCATGCCTTTTGCAGCAAATTGTGCAACTTCACTACTTTTGGGTTTCCCCGAACTCCCAACTCTAGCTTGCAGCTGCAGTTCAGGTGTTCCTGCTCTCCCGACTATAGCTTGCTGCTGAGGCTCAGGGGAAATATGAGGAAAGAATACCAAAGGACTAGGAGGAGCCGGCAGACTTGACACCGAATAATTAGGAGGAGCCTGCGAACTTTCATTCTTCTGATGAGATTCTGTTCTAGTAATTGGAATTGTCTTTATCTCATCTTTTGGAGATGAAACAGCTTCATAATCAGGCATGTCCTCCTCGATGGCCAGTGAAGAACTATAAGGCTCGAGAAATTGAACAGCTGTAGGTTTTTTATGATAATCCTTATCTAACACGGGTTCTGTTTCTTTTTCCCACACTGATTCAACATGTGGAGCCGAAACATCCTCGAATATTGTCCTTGATTTTTTCGAATTGACAAGTTTTGAGCACTTGACAGGATAGTCATTGTCAACTTCCACAAATGGACCTTCCTTCACCATATATGGTTCTTCAAACTCCTTTATTGAGAATCCATAATACTCAAGAAGACCTTCTATGTCCTCTTCCTGATAGATATCCAGGAATAGAAGAAGTTACTCCACTAAAAGAACTGTTACTCCCTCTGTCCCATTCTACGTGGCACGCTTTCCTTTTTTTAGTCTGTTCTATATTTAGAAAAAATTTAACTTAAAAATTCTCATTTACCATTAATGAGATGATTCATAGCCACACAAATGTCTACAGCTTGTTTTAGATCACAAGTTCCAAAAGTCTTTCTTTCCTCCTTAAACTCGATTCCCAATCAAACGTCACATAAAATGCAACAAGACGGAGTATGTAAGAACACAGCCGGCAAAAATATTAAGAAATTACCTCCATCCCAAGCCATTTGGCAACTTGGGCAACAGGGATTCCTTGGCTATTCTGCAGGCCAGAGTGTAACGAAGCTAGAGCCTGGGTTCGTAACTGGGTAAAACAGCAAAAGAAATGAAACGCTTGAACAGAATGCTGATCTATGAACAAGTAAAATATTTAGAAGTTTGCATCCATAACCTTTGACGGAAAGCAAAACCAGACATACATGAGCACAAAATCAGTCAAGCAAAGGAAAACACTTCAAGTTCTCTATTTCCTTAAGTCACTTGTAGTAGTGCTTTCTATGCCAAAAGAACTATTTGTAAATAAAGATAATATTCAATTCGAATGACATGGTTCCCAATAGAGTGGAATGAATATAAAGGATTCATATAACTGAGACACCAACTCATGAACTGAGACGTAGTTGATTGGTTGAATTATCGAATGACAATATGCACTTGGATAGAAGGATTGGTAAAGTCAGTAAATCACTACTAAAATTAAAAGACTAAGGAAGGTGTCTGTTATACCTTTGAGAAATGAGCATGCATTAAGCAAGCTTGAAGATAGCTAGCTCTCCTTGCAAGCCGAAAGAAAGCAACAAAGTTGCATGTCCTGCAGGCCCTGAAATTATGAAAGAGAAACTTTCTCAGGTGAGTTAGCGTATAAGGTCTCCTAATGATGCAATGATGAAACAACCTTGCCACATCACGAGCAAAGAGAATTTCTGGGGTTTGACGCATATCTGGTGTCATCTTTGCTAAATCAAGCGAAAGCTCTGCAGGTTCAACCTAGTACAGAACTCATACTTTAAACAAAAGGAAAACACTTCGAAAAAGAAAAGGTAATCATGCTTATTGATAGTTGACTTACTTTATATCCTGGATGTTTATCAAGCTTTAAAAGTGCATAATAACCTCTAAATTCTTTCTCACTTGCCACATTTATTCCTCTCTTCTGGTGGTCATCATACAATTGAAATAATTCAACTGATGTTTTGTTCATCTGTTCAATATTGAGATGTGCATCAAATCCCTCAGAAAAACCTTCTCCTCTCGTGTATTCACATAATTCATGCATGGCGATTATATGAAGCCTTATCTGAAACCAAAACAATAGGCAATACAAATTAGAATCTATATAAAACTGAGTAACATTACTGAAATCAAGAAGAAAAATATTAGGTGCTTTGACATGGGAATTTAAACTAAGATGATAATTGGATTAAAGCAATGCATATCCAGGAAAACAAGAAATTAACATCCTCCAACAAGCACCGGCAGAGAGCCACAAG
The DNA here is from genome assembly GCA_005239525.1 of Nicotiana knightiana. Lineage (NCBI taxonomy): Eukaryota > Viridiplantae > Streptophyta > Magnoliopsida > Solanales > Solanaceae > Nicotiana > Nicotiana knightiana. The sequence goes on from ML439279.1 coordinate 21,072, forward strand.
CAGCTAAGGATATTTTGCCCTTTGAAAAAGCAAGAACTGTTCCAACACCCATGATATGGTTCCATGCAGTAGATTTTTCTTCGGTAGCTAGTTTTCTGCTTAATCTCACCTAAAACAAGACAGCTAGCCACTTTATACTCAACCCAACCAGGCTAACCTATCTGTAAATAAAGATCATTGAGTATTAAAATATCCATACTGGTTGAGTCAATAAAAAACAATGTTATATGGTAAACTACATAACCATAATATCTGATTACAATAATAGAGCACTTCCATTGGTTGTGGAGTATAATGCATTAATTAATTCTAAACAAAATTGATCTTTGATATTAGACGGACGCCAAGTTTTGTCCATCCCCCAGTCCACATAAAGCAATATGAGATCTTACGCTCTGAAAAGTATCCCCAGACTTCTTTTTCAAAAAAAAAAAAAAAAAAAAAAAAAAAAAAAAAATGTATTCCCAGACTCTATTTGTGGGATTACACTAGGATTGTCGTTGTTGTATGCTCTGAAAAATATGACTAACTTACGCTTACCAAAATATGACTAGATTATGACGAGGAAAAAAAAACGATGAATAGCTTCTAAGATTAATCCATCAGTATCGTGGTGTACATCTCAACATCAGGATAAGCTATAGATGGTTCACATATAAAAGCGTTTGAAAAGGTGATACAAGTTTCATTAAGAAAAGGCTTCCAGAAAAATAGATAATGATACGCCAAAGATGCTTGAAAGCAATATAAAACATGGTCAAAAATATCAATCTTTAACACACTTTAGTTAAATAATGCAAAAATCTACATGCCATTTGCTCCAGCATATTAATAGCTTCATGGTTGAAAATATGTTGCATCCTCAAATCCATACGGATCGCCCGCATCCTGTCCCATAAGAAGTTATACAAGCCAAGGAAGCTGTCATCATAAGGCTGATCCAGCAAATTCAAAAGATAATCCATAGTCTTCTGTAGGATTGGCATTGGACGTATGAGCACAGCTTCCCTCTCAGCTGTCCTGGTGTACTGAAAAGAATCATATGGCAACATTCATCAATTCTCGTTTCTCATGCTCTCATGAACTTTTAACTTTTCTTTCATCATAAAAGAGAATAATACTCAAGAGTTTCCAGAAAAGACCTTCTTGACAGCAAGTAATTTACTCGTTTGCTTTCTGTCTCCATCCAAGCGTTCATATTGGTCAAGATCACCTTTCCTTTCTCGTTCTGCTCTTTCTGATTCTGCAACCAAAAATAATTCATCCGGTGAGGAATTTAGAGCTGAACAACCAAACTTCGCTCTTGAGTTGACACAAGAACCGAAGCTAAATCTGCTTCAGAGAAACAGAAGAGACAGTAAGGATTTTCCTGGAACATTCACGGAAACTTTTATCTTTCCAAATTTAATGAAAATCTTCATTGTCTGTTCTCATTTCATACTTTGGCTCTTCGATATACGTCCTCAGAAATCAGGTTACCCTCCGCCAAACTAGTTACCTCAAGAACTGAGCCCACTTATACAGATGGCAAACGGGGCCGCAAGGAGGGGGGGAGTTTACCTTATGCACGGCAGGTTCAAACAGTTTTTCAAATATCTGATGTGGGGCCAGTTGCGGGTTTCCTCCAGCTAAGAATTAGATTTAATCAACCTTTCCAAAATGGATTAGGCAATGATATTCTGATGACTATGTATTAAAATGACAATAAACTAGAATGATTAATTTTTAATGAACGGTAAGATTTTAAATAGTGAAGTTGTCAGTTTCAATGTGATCGTCGAACTGAACTACAACATTTTTTCAGTTGGACAATGACAAAATGGCTACTCTCTTTTGAAAATCGTCTTCTTTAGATGACTCGCTTTAGAAAGCAACTCCAGTTTCTAACTGTTAACAATTAACAATCTGCTTCTCTTCAACTTTCAGAATTTAGATTGCTCAAATTCATTATTAATAATAGCGACTCTTCTTTTACAAAATGATTTCAGTGCTAATTTAAGCCTTACATCTAGCAATAATGCATACAAGTTAAACATTCAAATTTAATGACTGTGAATTTAGTTCTGCACATCTGTGTTTGCTGCACTTTAAGGTAATATTAGAATCACTTATGTTAGCTTTGTTAAAAGTTAATATTAATCTATGTATTTAGTATAAGATTTTGGTTGTTAGTAAAAATGTGGAATATTAAACAGTGGATTAGAATTGAATTGTATTGGGCTGTCAAGTGATATATTTAGCAAAATATAAGAAAATGAAAAAAAATTGCAGGGCGGATCGAAACAGAAACCATTGCTATGTGGGGCAACGCGGACGGGTTGAAATCTTTGTGGGTTAACCCCCCCCCCCCCCCCCCCCCC
>ML439279.1:24101-37694 GCA_005239525.1 Nicotiana knightiana
CCCGCCATACTGCCATCCTTGCCCACTTATCTCTTTTCTCTAGTCATCACTTAACGGACTATTGAAACTATTTTCTTTTCTTCTTCTTTTTTCCTCTTTTTTGATTGACAACATCTTTTCTTTTTTCAATTGCAACTACTTATCTTTCCCTACGAATCCATAAAATCCCTCACATAACCTTCCCATTGCTGGTCTAGCTTAACTGCAGCACTCAGTAGTGGAAATTATCATTTGCTGCCATAACTTATTCAATTCTTTTTGATTTATTCCATGAAGAGGAAGGACGATGTGAACAGACAAATTGAAGATGGAGGCTGACAACATACCTAGTGTATCTCATAGGTGGGGTCTGGGGAGGGTAGTATGTACGCACACCTTACCTCTACATTGTGGAGGTAGAGAGGCAGTTATGAAAAAAGGAAAATTTTAATTGAAGACTTTAAAGGAAAATTTGTCGGCTTATCGGCTTATGACTGGTTAACACAGATGCGCACACAATAAAAAATATAAAATAAAAAATAATATATACATCCAAAGGGGGAAAGGAAGTATTAATAAGGAGTACTTTATCGAGCATTCCCACGTATTTCATGTTTATGTTACATGCTCCAGTCTCTGTTACAAGGAAGTTGGAAAAGATTCAGAGGAACTTTTTATGGGACTCTAAAAGTGGAGAAAGAAAGTTTCATCTGGTTAATTGGGAGACCGTCACCACACCCAAGTACGGGGGTGGGCTTGGGATTAGAGATCTAAGGGTGTTTAATAAAGCACTACTTGGGAAATGGTTATGGAGATTTGGAGTAGAGGTGAATGCTCTTTGGAGGGAGGTGATTGCGGAAAAATATGAGGTGATGGAAGGGGGATGGAGGACTAAGAATACACTCGCTTATGGTTGCGGAGTATGGAGGAATATCTTAAAAGGGTGGGAAGAGTTTTTTGGGAATGTATCATTTTGGGTGGGTGATGGTAGTAGACTAAGCTTTTGGGGACATAAATGGTGTGGAGATAACACTTTGAATATCACTTTTCCTAACATGTACAGAATTTCATGTCAAAAGAAGATGTCGGTTCAAAGTATACGTAGGATACAAGGTGGAGAAATACAATGGGGTTTGAGGTTTAGAAGGAACTTGCAAGACTCGGAGTTCGTAGAATTCCAGGGATTGATGGAGTTGCTCCACAAGCAGAATAGTTCACAGAGTACCCAAGATGGTTGGAGATGGGGGGACGGGAATAGGGGTGTTTTTCTATTAAGTCCTATTATGGAGCACTGCTGGACAAAGAGGAAGTAGTTTTTCCTTATTGTTTGGTGTGGATCCCTAGATTACCGAGAAAGGTATGTTTTTTGTATGGCTCTCTATAAGGGGGGTGATTATAACGGCTGGGAACCTGAGAAAGAGGAGAGTTACATGTGTCAGTTGGTGTTTCATGTTTAAGTGTTTGGGAGAAGATGTAGATCACCTTCTCTTACATTGTCAGGTTGCATCTTGCTTGTGGTGAGAGGTGTTGGAGTGGTTTGGAGTTTAGTGGGTGATGCCAGGCACGATTAAAGAAGTAAGGTTCGCTCCACTTGCACTCATATGGATCATTTGGAGAGAGCGAAATAAGAGAGCTTTTGATGGGATAGAGAAGGGATTTGTTCATTTCAGCAGTAGCCACTTTTCTCTTATTATGTTTTGGTGCACCCATGAGATTCCTTTAAGAATAGAAGATCGGGTGTCTTTTGTAGAGAACCATATTTTGTTGTAAGGTTCTCTATTTTTGGTATACTTCTTGTATACGGGCATTTAGGCTCTTCATTAATGAAATTTTATTACTTTAAAAAAAAAAATATATATATATATATATACTGAATAGTTTTTTCTTAGAAAAGGAACACCACCTCAAAACGACATTTTTCCAGGGTCATTATGAAAAAAGAAAAAAGATGTGAGCATATAAAAATTCACTTATGTATACATTAGTCCTTGTTGTCAACTATCAGTCACACTAATGTTACAGTGTCTAATTGTCTTGAGCAAAATCCTGGGTCTACCACTGCAGCAAAGGCAAACAGCAGGCGAAAAGAATCCATGTTACTCTGCATGTGATATCATTCTCACCTATAACTAAATCCAGAGAAGAGGAGCATATAGGAGAGATTGGATGGGGAACACTGAATTCTTTAACATGACATGATCACACTAGCAATTGACATAAATGGACAGGTTAACTCATCATGGCAGCTGCAGAACTTTCAACAAGTATGACATGATGAATAGTTGGACAACATACCTGGACACATATCAGGACATGACCCAATTATGACACCCGAAGAATCTGAGCCATGATAATCAGATAACAGATTGCCATTTGAGAAATCATCAGTTGAATCTACACTAACTTCTGCAGCAAATTTCCGTTCGTCCATAACAGATTGATATTGTCTCTTTGAGGGACCCTTCTGATGAATGCTAGAATCATCTCGCACATTGTGGCTTAGGTCATCCTTGAAACGAGCTAAGCGCTTTGCCTTGGCCTCAGTTTCTCTGTCAACAAGAAAAGGATTTACAAAATAATAAACTTGGCAAGGATGAGCTGTAAATCTGAATAGTTTCTTACCGTTGAATATCATCATCTACATGGTTGGAGTCACCTTGATGAACTTGACCAGATGAAGGCACGGAAGGAAACTTGGTTCTTTTGGGAACTGGAAAGTTCATTGGCTTACTCAGATCAACTTCAACATTGACACCATTTCCAGACAGTGAAGACTTTTGAGGAGCTAGAGAGTCAGGGGGGCCGTCTGACCTCATTTTGGAAGGCGAGGTGGAAGGCCTGAATAAACAATTAACGGAGAGCAGGAAATCAATGGCGAATTCATCCAAACTACTTTTTTCCTTCAAAATTCAAATGTACATATCCTTTTTTTCTTTATTACAGTACTCTCAATTCCGTGCTGTAATATAACAACTTATGGCAGATGTATATAAAATGTTGTCAAAAACACAATTTCATATGCTTCTCATCAAAGTCTTCTTCAGTTGCCTTTTAAACTAGAAGTCATTGAGATATTGATCCAGCCAAGATACACTGAAAGAAACATAGAACTTTTTCCTACAACAAGAAAGAACTTCAATATCTCTTGAGTATAAATTATTATCAGATCACCATCTGAAATAGTTCAGTTTGAGTTTCAGATATGAATTGAGCCAACTATCAAGCAGGCTATCAGGATGCTCTGATCACAACCTTCTAGCGAGTTTATTTTGTTTATGTTCCATACTTATGCAAGAATCTAGGATATTCGCCTTTCTTCCATATTCTTGTTTTTGTTGGAATCAACAAGGTCTACCAGCAGAAGGCTCCCCCAATAATTGCTTGGCTGAAAAAAAGAAAATTTGCAGCATTTTGCAGGCTCCCATGATAATTGCTCGGCATAAGAAAGAAAATTTACAACACAGATAACTATAAAAATAGTTCTGACAAGGAAAAAACTTAGTTTGGATAAGAAAAACACGTGACACCTTGCACCTTTCAGGCAAGCCTTTTCATTGACATTCTCTGTGCTTGTCAAAGCAAAAATACACAGAATTAGAAGCAAGGATTTTTCTGTCGTACCTTTTGGATTCACGTAGACCAAAAACTGAGTTTTCAAAAGAAGCGCCATTAGGAGATGAAAGAGGCGGGGACCTTGTTCTTTTTGAGACTTGGTCAGTATGCTTCACTGCAATCTTTCTTCCAGGATCATAATTTGTTGGAATCGAGGACATCTTTTGTTGAGGTAATCGGATTGGAAAGTTTTGGAACGACTGGGATGAGTTGCCCATTTGAGGGGGCAGAGAAGGCCTTCATGACAAATCCACAGTAAAAGAGAGTTAGAACCTTCAATCAGAAGAATTGCCTACTGGCAAGTCAGCTACAAGTGGTAAACTGAGAAAGAGGATGGTCCTGAATGATAAGAACATAATTTTTGGGACAAAAAATGTAGCTTTACTTAGTACAAGTTCTAAACATAATATCACTACAAGCATACCGAAGCATGAGAAATCCTCAATAAAAACATTGAAAGAGGAAAAAAGAATTAACGGGTATAACAACTAGCAGGACTTCATGAGGGCCAAATGACAAGTGTAATCAGCCAATTGAGGATTACAAGAAAAAGAATAGCCAAAAAGTGCATTCAAGAACTTCAATTAAGTATCTTTCTGTACAATCTGATAGAAACCCCAATCATCAGAATCCACTGCCACCAGCCGTACCATCATACAAATATTTCTCGCCAAAATTGCAAAATATGAAATTACATGCACTGACTTTATAAGTTTGTTCAGAGTTACAGAGCATCGGCCAAGAATAAAATAATGAAAATTTGATGTGGAAGAACAAAACCAGAGTATGCATGATCCTACAAGTATTTAGTGAGAGACGTAACAGATCATTAATAAAATATAACAAATAAATTTCTTCATGCAAGAGTTCTTTTATGCTTCTCAGATGTTCATTAGAACAAGATTGTCCAACAAACAAAAAGCATGCACATCTCAAAGAGAACTAAGCTGGTCCACAACCATCAGTTCAGTCATCAGATAGTTTACTTCAAAGACTACCAAAAGAAGATTTTTTCAAAAGACCGCAAGACAAACCAGATTTTCTTTATTTCTTCAAGGTATCTACAATAAGAAATTACTCCATTAAAAATAAAAGATTCACATATGCATAGCACGTTTTAGAGGCAAGCAACCTAGTATCTTTTTTTGGTTCAAACGGCAGCATGGATGCATATCCGACTGCAGATATATTGAGAAGGTGAAATCCAATGGATGGTGCTTATGAGAAAAGGTCCAGGAAAAGATGTCAATATTTTGCTACTGCGCCAGCAAGATGCTAATCATATGCTGACTGCTGTCTGGAACATGTTTGGGTTGAATGCATTATGCCCAATTATTGGAAGGAATTGTTGTTAAGCAGGAAATTTGGAACAGAGATAATGTGGTCGATAGTGAAGTAAAAACTCTTGAAGGACCAGAGAACTGCCCATATCAAACTTCCTTTTTCCTTTTTGGTACAACGCATGGTAATCCGATGTGTATCGATACTGGCTCTTTGTAAATAACTGTATTTTCCTTGTTAAGGTTCTATCACATACCTCTTCTTACCAAGTTTTCCCTTTTGTCATTATTAAACGCCGTAAGTGTAAAGAGGTCCAAAGAGGTAAACATGGAGATACCAACAGCTTTTTAATGAAGAATATAAAATATTGTCGATTAATTTGGCCTCTGGTCCCTCCTAGTATCAATGGACTAAAAAGTTTTTGCACTTTTCCTGTCAGGCAGAATCCCTTCGACTTTCTCGTTCAAATATGACATAGTGAAGCTAATAAAATGATCATATCCTCTCTTCTAAACTATTGTGTACCAATTCTATCTCAAAACCTGAAAAAAGAACAACTCTGCAACAACTAAAAGAAACCATGATCAGAGATACTTCCCTCAGCTTAGAGGATGATATCAAGATAAAAATGGATAATTTACTGCATCTTCTCATAACCCATCCCTTGACAAGACCGCTTTGATCAGATTATAGTTCAGACACCACCCAGACCTCCATTTCTTTCTTTTTATTAATAATTGTTGTGTTGGGGCCAGCTTGTGTGCACCTTGATTAATTCCACGGGGGACTTGCTACCTCCTACCAGCACAGGTACCGGTAACTCTGTCCTCCAAGGTTTGAACAGATGAAAAAATCACCTAGTGTTTTTGCCTCCGCTGGGATATAGTTCTCAATCCACTTCATTGACCACTAGGCCACACCCTTGGGTGCCGCACAAACCTCCATTTCTTTACCGGTGACACTCCTATATGTCAATCCTTTAGATTGCGCCAAAGCGTACTATAACAAAAGCCAAGATGTTGTATAGGAAATGGCTTAGGGTAGTACATTATGTGTACACTAGAAAGTCAAGATGGCATTAGGGTAATACATTACGTGTATAGTTGCAATACCCCAATGATATCAACTACGGATTCTAAGTCTTCTACACAGCATGTTTTTACCGGAAGTAAAACAAGAATATACAGCTATATTCATATGCTAGTTAATTGAGACAATATTCAATTAAAAAGCACCATGTGAGAGAGAGAAAGAAGTCATTGAGGCCAAACTAACCACTGAGCTTCACCAAGAGGACTTCGGCCATCTACGTGTATATTGTTCTGAAAAGCCAATGGAGGTGACCTTGTACTCTGGGGAACCAATCGACTCTTATTTTGGAATGATGGAGGTAATTGATTTTGCTGGGTAACAAAGTGGCCCTGATCACTGAATATCAAATCTGAACGACTACCAAAAAAAGTAGGGAGAATTAGAAAGCTCATATTGCATTTTAAGTGAAAAAGTTGACAATTCCCGCACCGTAACCATTAACAAACAAGACAGTATATTCTGCAGCAAAATGCTTATTGAGTTTCTTAGGACAGCCTTTACACAAGAGAAATTACATCTAGAATCAAACGGAATGTTTCAAATAAGACAGAACAGTATTTTCAGGAAAATAGAAGGAAATAAAAATATACCTTCCCCTCATTGAGGCTCCCGGAATCTCTGCATCAGAAGGCAATGAAGGATATGGCCCAGTTCTTCGAAAATCTTGAACTTGGGCACCTCTGGCAGAGAGGGCATTCTCAGAAAACATTGAAGCTACAGGTGGCACTACTTCGGGAGATAGTTGGTGGGCTTGGGCATCATAATCATGGTAGATGTATTTTTGCCCATAACTCCATTTAGGAAGAGTCTCACTAGGCCTACAGGAAAAGTTGACAAATTAAGTTAGCCTTAACGTGTAGATATAATCTCCAAAAATACATGACGCATGATCCTAAAAGTTTCACGAATTAAGCATTTCAATTAGCTATTGCAAAAATCACCTGGATGAGTTGTGAATCAAGAAAAAAACAAGTTATCGGCAGCTTGTCCAAGCAACTATTTAATGGTTATTTGTCCAAAGAGTAGTTAACTATCACTCGCTTTAATTATCAAGGTGCTAAAATCTGCACTTCTTATAGCACTGAGAAAAAAACTGGCCGATAATGCTTAATGTTTAAACATGATTGGCTGTTTCGCCACTAACGCCAATTAGACTAATTTACAAGTAGGATCGATGCCTAAAAATATTTACTTATTGATAACTTGCAATGAAAAGAACGTTGTTTGGGTGGAAGGTGCTTAACTGCTTATAAGGTCATTTTCAAGTACTACGGAAAACGAAAAATGACACTTCCTTTTTTTTCATAGCAAGCAAACAAGTTATATTAGAATGAACCAAGGGTGCAAAATATGGTTTCAGCCTGAGATATATTCTCTAACATCTTCTTGGGTTGTGGCCTACCAATGTTAAGAACATCCTCTACCACTCAAACAAATAATTGCTTGCACACACACCTATGCTACTAACAAAGGCAAATAGAAAAAATAAAAAAAAGGACTTTTCAAGGTTTATTACCTCTGTGCTCCAGCAAAAGGACGAGATGGAGCTGCTACAGGATGGCGTCCAACAAATGGCAAGGGTTGTGGATTTATCCTTTCCGGAGCTTCAAATTCCCTGAACCAATTTAAAATTGTGATATTCAATGAAGAACTTGGTGTCATCGTCTCTAAACATACTAACTTCTAGGTTTCTTCCAATATTAAGAACTCTCTTTCAGTCAATCAATTAAAAGTAACCGCTACCTCCAAAAGGGCAGTCAGGCATTACTGATTCTAAAAACATATATATAACATACTTGAAGAAATCATAATTTTCCAGGAAAAATATTTCCAATTTCTGAATATGTCCAAAACACTTGGAAATTTGAACTGAATCTGTTTGAACCCTACAACTGCAAGTTTATGAAGCAGCTGATATGAAAATGCAAAGAAGAAGAGAATACCTGGGAGATGGGGGGAAAGTAGGAGGAGGAGGTGAAGGAGTACGGGGAAAATTCCCAAAAGGGGTTTCCGCTTTCGGAGGGCCAATGGGACCTGTATTCTGTCTGAATCCCTGAAACGCCATTCTACTTCTTGAGATTCAATCCCCACTGAATATGAATAGTAATTTGTTTACTCTCTCTTCATTTTGCTTTAATTGATGTTGGGGGTTTTCTTCAATTGCATCTATCTGGGCTTCTCAGTATTCAGTTTTACGGGTCCAGCTTCCTCTGAGAACGAACAAACAAAGAAGAGTGCTGGATAAATCCAAGTTTGGGCCAGCCCTGTCCGCTGAAATAAAAGAAGATTATATTTTTGAAGGCAGAATAGCCTAGCACCCACCTATCCCTATACTCCATAAAATTTCATTCAAACACTTATGTTTGATCAAAATAAATATTATAAACTCCTCTGACCGTTGACCAAGCTTATTTGGCTTTTGTTTATCTGACTAGGATAAAATGCGTGGTGTGTACGCGTAAAGAGAGCGTGAATCTATATTTTTATTTTTTTAAAAGAAAAAAATAAAATAAAATAATAAAAAACAGAGAAACAATAAAAATAAATGGAAAAACACCCCCTCCTCACATCTTCAAAACCTTTACCTAACCCATCACCCCCATCTGTTGCCTTCTACCCCATACCCTTCATCCATCAAGACCACCACCATTACTCCCTTCTTCCTTTCTCCCGTTCTTCCCGCTCTTTCCCTTTTTGATTTCAAGAACTTCAAAATCTCTCTTCTAAACCCTTCCACCCAATCACCACTAGTCCACCACTGCCAACCACTATGAACTCCGACAACATTTCACCCAAGATTTTGACAACCTCTACTTTCAATCCCTGGTGGATCTTCTTGTAATCTTGTCAACACTCGACCTTTCGATAGGCCAAGACGACGACGATGATAGCAATCTGTATGAAAATTTGAGATCGATTTGGGTGGAAGAAATGGTGATTGGAGGAAAATTGGTGAGATATATGCTGCCTTATAGTTTCTGCAATCATTTCATAACCCAAAAAATTGAATCCTAATAGTTTCAGGTGCAACAGTTATGGTGAGATAAAGAGAGAAGAAGTTGAAGCCGATGAATTTTTGAGGTTCTCTAAAAATCGAGAGGGAAGGTGAAAAATGACGTGAAGGAAAAAGAGAATTTACTAGTAAAGAAGAAGATGATGATGTGGATTATGTATCTAACATAGATCTAATGTATTATCCACGTCAGGGAAAGTGAGACTCACGCATAATAGGAGGGGTTTATAATATTCATTCTGATCAAGCACAAGTATTTGAATGGAACTTTGTGGAGTACAGGGGCCGGGATGACAAAGTGGAACAAGTATAGGTGTCTACTAGGCTATTCTGCCTATTTCTGAATTTTTACATTCCTATACGCTATTTGAAACTTTATTACCCTCCCTACTCAAGTTTCAATTTAAAGGTCGTGATGGCGGCTAACATTGTTGTCAGGCAAGCCAACAATTAAATGATTAACCTCATTACTCATTTTAGTATTTTTGAATCATAATTTCCTTCAATTAAACAGTAAGAGATACAATTTACAGAGTAAATGTCAATATTTTTACAACTTTAATACTGAACAACCTAAAAGCACCCCCAAAACCCGGTGTCATGAGTGTATGAGAATCAGCTAAGAAATACAGTAAAATACTACATCTATCTAGGATACAATTAGACAAGAATGTGTAAATAACTTGGATGGAAACTCTGTGCATGCTGCGGACTCGTAACGTGGGATGCATCTCACCTAAGTCCCCGCAATAACTGCGCATCTGCGCCCACAAGGCCACTAGACATATATGCAGTTGTACAAAAATGTGCAGCAAGTGTAGTATGAGTACGTAAATCAATGCGTACCCAGTAAGTATCCAGTCTAATCTCGACGAAGTAGTCACGAGGGTCGACTCCGACACTTACTATGGACTAACAATAAAATACAAATATTATAATTAAGCATGGATTGTATAGAACGACAGTAAACTCAATAACATGAAGTAAGTAAACAATTTTTTTGTTAATAGGAAATTTCCAAATTTATTTTCGTCATTTAACATGTAGTATCTCAGAACAATGAAGCAATATCAATTATTATTAATTCCAAAGATTTATCATGCACAAATCATGTCGAGGTGGTACGACCCGATCCAACATAAATATTTAAATTTTGCACTACCGAGGGTCGACCGACATGAACCATATATGCATCTATCTGCTACCGAGGCGTTCTGCCTGCTCCACAAAAGAGAAAATACATTTAAAACATCCAATTCAAGATTTATTAAGGGGCAATTATTCAAGAAAAAATACCAATTCTCATTAACGGTCGAGAAAATGAAGTTTAACCTTTTACAATTCCTTTAGCAAGTTTCAATATGATTTAAGCAATTAAATTAATAAGTAGGTTACAAACATCGCAAGTATAAAATGATTTGGTCCTAAACTACCCGAACATAAGCATAATAGTAACTACGCACGAACTCTCGTCACCTCGTGCGAACGTAGCCCCTACAAATAGAAGCACATATTAAATCAATTCACTTATGGGGTTAATTCCCTCTTACAGTGTCAGAAAAGAGACTTAACTCGCTCCAAAGTTCCATAACTGGCTTCGACGCCACTCTAACACCTCAAATCAAAACTTGACGGTCCAAAACTGCGCAACCAATGTGCAAACCAATCAAAGCGTGTTCTAATACCCATAATTAATCAATTTCCAACTCCGCTCGAAAAGTCGACAAAATCAACACTCGTCCCACGTGCCCATATTCCAAAAAATTTTGAAGATAAACATTACCCATAACCCCACGAACTCAAATATATAATTTATTCCCGATTTCATGTCCAAATTCGTAGTCAAAATAAAAAAAATACCAATTTCTAGGTTTTCTACCAAAACCCTAAATCTCTACAAATTTTCATGTCTAAATCCATATATAAACCTTGTATTTAACTCACAACTAGTAGAAACACTTACCTCGTGATTGATGGTGAAAATAGTGCTCCAAAATTACTCCTAGGTCGGCTCCCATGGAGGGAATGAGATAAAATGAGCCAAAACCCGTTTCTTGCAACTTATTGTTTACCTAGAAAAATGGTAATTACAATTATATTTAATTTTGTGGTTCTAAAAATACGTGATCTATTTTAATACCACTTGTTTAGACAATAGACGCTAAGTGAGAAGCAAGAAAACGAGATAAGAGCGAAGGATAATGAGATTGTGCAAACCGAGCAATTGAGGGATCGGGTTTCGAGCTTGGTCGAAATAGGCCTCGAGGTCGAGCTTGATAGAGGGCGGTCGAAGATGGTACAACTGTATTGAAGGCCTCGAATATGGCCTCTTTAAGATCAATCAAGAGTAATAAATGAAGAACAATTAATGAAAACTATAAATGAAAGGCAATAAGTCAATGAAACAATTGTAGGGAATGTTTGAGTTAGAGAGCAGAGAATGTTCTTGTTCTTGTATTGAATATCATGTCCCTTACAAATGACAAGGGTCCCCCTTATATATGAGGGGGAATACCAACATAGTACATGTGTAATTATTACAAAGAGAGATTGTTGGTACAATTATTTAATGCCAATTTGTACTATTTTGCGTACTTGGTCAGCTTTAGCCACGTGCTTTTTGGGAATTTCCCGCCTTTCCATGTTGGTCTTCGATTTGCACTTCCTCTAGGTCAAGGATCCTTGACATGCCTCCTTGATGCCACAACTCTAGCTACTTCGAGCCTTCTGAGTGCCGTAATGATCATAAAATCGGGCTCTTTGATTTTAGCCGTATACAGATAGTCCCCGCGTTTCTTAGAATTAAGTGATAAGAAATGGTCTTGTATTCTTGCCTCTTCGATATCCCTATTATGACGTCAGTCTCCTCAGAGCATTAAATGACGTGACATAAAAAGCTGTGCAAAGGTCGCTATCAGCACAATTATCGAGAAGCCCACGAACTGCTATTGGTTCGACCTTTCCGCTTCAAACATGCCCAAAGGGATTCTATAAATACTTTAATCACTTGCCTTTTAATAAGTTCACAACATCTTCAAGTCTTCAGAATTTTACTAAGTTTTCTCTACTCTCATCATCTATCTGTGTTTGCTTCTTCATATTCTTTCTTCAAAACTCAGTTATAACCATGGCAAAAACTTCCAAAACAGTACCTCAAAAGGAGGGAGCCGCTTATTCATCATGTCCGTCCAAGGGCAAGTGAAAAAATCCTCCTACCATCGAGCAGTGCATCCCTGGTCCTTTCGACACCATCTCCGATTTCACAATTGAAAAACCCCCTTCTACACTGGACCGAAGCGAGCCTATGTCTCGATATATAAGTGTAGTATCCGATACATAGAGGGTAAAACTTGACTACCGTTGGGGGAAGGCGGCTCGAGTAGAAATACCTACAGCTGACGAAAGCATAGTGATCACGCTCAACTATGTCTTGTAGAAGACTAAACATGCATTGCAAATATAATCCGGGGTATTACGCGCAGAGTCGATCCCACAGGGAATTTACGTATCAATTGAGTCTATAAAATACTAAACTGTTTCTAAATCAAGTTTCTCAAGATTTTGAATATCAATTTGGTGATGTTTAACTAATTCTACAATCAATAATAATAAACTAGCAATTAACTAACAATTTAATGTAACAATGATAATAAAGGGTCTAAGGTTATGGTTTTCCCCGTTGGTGAATTCTTCCTTGGATATGTCTTATAGTTTTATTGTCTATCTTTGTCAATCATGAACGCTCTAACTATCATAAATCTCTCTCAAGTAATTATGATAATTTACTAAACGCACTCTCTCAAGTTACGCTAGCTAGATCGCAATACAGTTCACTTTAGATTGCACCCGAGGTATCGTTATCTCTAATCTAACCTCTAAACCCTCGGTTATGACTTTCGTCTATACTCCGGGAGTGGTGTTGTTCAAGCAACTACCTAAATATGCATTCTATCTCAAGTAGATACATAATAAATAGGAATAGTTAATCAAAGGCCCTTTCAATCAACTACAATAAGAACGTAGTTGAACAAAAAGAGATTAATCAACCAAAATATATTAATATCACAATGAATTCATCCCCAACGGGTTCTACCAAAACCCTAGACTAAAGAATTTAGCTACTCATGTTATTGAGAATCAAAACTAAAATAAATTGCATAATTGAAATACAAAGTAATGAATACTAGATGTAGAAATCAATGTTTGTCACTTCTATGGTGTTTTCTTGTTGAATCCTTTTAATTCCTTCCGAACCCCTCAAATTGTGTTGTTTGGTGTCTATTTATATGTTTAGGGCGAACCCTAACCATGTAGGATACTTCTATTTCAACCGGGAAACACTTAACTCATCAAAACTCGGATTTGGCCGAAACTTGGAACCCCGGGCATTTGGGCTCTAACGCACCCCTAAGGCCAGGGCAGGCCTGGCGTTTGGGCCCTAACGCCCCCCTAACGACAGGACTTCCTGGCCTTATGGGGTAAACGCCCACTAACGCCAGGTAGGGTCAGGCTTTAGGGGGCAAACGCCCGGCTATCGCTCGGGTGTCTCCTTTTGCGTATTTTCGACGTATTTGCATCCCTTTAGCTCCGTTTCCATCTCCAATTCACCTACACAT
>ML439284.1:0-109591 GCA_005239525.1 Nicotiana knightiana
CAATTCCTATATTACTTGTCGACCACGTACACTTGCGTGTGCACTGGGAAATCAACCAACAGCGAGCCGCATTAATTTGACCTTAGCCTTTGGGTATGTCGCTTGGGCTTATTTTTCGATAACACTTCGAACTTGTTCGAAGTGTTAGTCCCCGAGAATGATGGCCTTGGTCTATAAATCGGGGGATGTCTATTTGAGGTCTTCTGTTTTTTAGTTTAGATAATTCGAACATGTTGATTTTCAACGGCAGTCCCTGAGCAGGGGGTTGATCGTTCGAGGTGTAATTGTAAAATCATAAGTATGGAACTTGTAAAGTAGAAATTTTTTGTTGAAGCACCAGATATTTGATAAAGAAAAGTACTTCTTTGAATATCTCATACATGCGTACTTGTTTGTCATTGGGGCTCGACTAATCTATATGGACACGGTTCATTCGACCGTTTGGACCATTACAAAGTTTTCCTATCGGGGCCCTTTAGACATGAAGTATTTTTCCTTGAAAATAATCCGAGGGTGATGCCCCCCAGTATTCGAGGTTAAATGTAAGGAGACCTCGGATACTCTGAGTCAACACGAACAATGGTTGCCTCGTTAAAAACCTTGTCGGAAAAACCCATTTGGGATAAAAACCGGTCAAAGGGAAAAAGAGTGCAACATGTGCTTTGGGCCCTAATATGTTTCAGCCTGATGAATTCGATACCTCTGCCCTATCACCTGAAAATAGGTTAGTGTAAAATATAAATGAAAAGGGAGAAAGTCATACCTTAGCAATAATATCTCTTAAGGAGTGAAATGTTCCAATTATTTGGTAGCTGCTTTCCGTTTATCGTGCCTAGTTTGTAAGATCCCTTTTCGACAATATCGAGGACTTGATAGGGTCCTTCTCAATTTGGGCCGAGTTTTCCCTCATTAGGTTCTCAAGTGTTGATGGTGACTTTCCTCAGGACCAAGTCCCCGATTCTGAAATGGCGAAGGTGAGTCCTTCGATTAAAATACCTTTACAACGCGTTGTTTTTGTGCGGCCATTCAAACGAGGGCAGCTTCTCTCTTTTCATCCAATAGTTCGAGGCTAGTATTCATAGCCTTGTGATTTGATTCTTTCGTTGTGTGTCAAAGTCTGGTGCTGGGTTCCCTGACTTTGACTGGAATCAAGGCTTCGGAGCCATATACTAAGGAGAACGGGGTTGGCCCCGTAATGGACTTCGATATTGTTCGATATGCCCAAAGGACTTCGGGTAGGATTTCTCTCTATTTTACCTTGGCGTTGTTCAACCTTTCCTTCAGATTCTGAATGATGGTTTTGTTCGTTGACTCGGCCTGTCCGTTCCTCTTGGATGATATGGTGTCGATAAGATCCTTTTTATTTTATGCTCTTCGAGAAACTTTGTTACCTTGCTGCCGATGAATTGTTTTCTGTTGTCGCATACAATTTTGGCAGGTATCCCCAATCGGCATATGATGTGATCCCAGATGAAGTATATAACTTCTTTTTCTCTAAATTTCTCGAAGGCCTGCGCTTCAACCCATTTAGAGAAATAGTCATTCATAAATAAAATGAATTTAGCTTTACCTGGGCTGATGACAGAGGGCCGACGATATCTATCCCCTATTTCATATATGGCCATGGGGATATGATCGAATGAAGTTGTTCTCCGAGATGGTGGATTATTGGTGCATACCTTTGGCTCTTATCACATTTTCGAACAAACTCCTTAATGTCTTTTTCCATACTATCCCAATAGTATCCTGCTTTGATAATTTATGAACTAGTGATTCGACACCGGAGTGGTTCCCATAAGTACCTTCGTGAACTTCTCGAAGGACATAATCACTGTCCCTGGTCCTAAGTATACTGCTAATGGTCCGTCGAACGACCTCCTGTACAACGTTCCATCCTCAGCTAATATGAACTGAGCAGCTTTTGTTCGTAAACCCCTCAATTCTTTGGGGTTCGATGGGAGCTTTCCGTTTTTCAAATACTCGACATATTTATTCCTCCAATATCAAGTTAGGCTCGTGGAGTTTATCTCAGTGTGACCTTCTTCGATTACGGATCTTGAGAGTCGAACGACAATCCCAGAGCTGATTTTGTCGTCCTCGACCGATGATTCCAAATTTGCAAGGGCATCGACTTCACTGTTCTGCTCTCGAGGTATATGCTGCAAAGTCCATTCTTTAAAACGGTGTAAATCCACCTGCAGCTTGTCCAAATATCTTTGCATTCTATCATCTCGAACCTCGAAGGTCTTGTTTACTTGGTTTACTACCAGCAAGGAGTCACACTTGGCTTTGATGACTTCCGCTCCCAAGCTTTTAGCAAGTTCGAGACCTGCAATCATGGCCTCGTACTCGGCCTCATTGTTAGTCAATTTAGAAGTTTTGATGGATTGTCTAATAGTATTGCCCGTGGGCGGATTCAAAATGATGCCTAACTCGGACCCCTTCACATTCGAAACGTCGTCTATAAAAATGGCACACACCCCCGATGATGTACCCGATTTCAACAGAAGTTCCTTTTCAACTTCGGGTACAAAGGTTGGCGTGAAGTTGGCCACGAAGTCTGCAAAAATTTGAGAGTTGATGGTCGTTCGGGGTTGATACTCGATATCGTACCCACTGAGTTCGACGGCCCATTTAGCCAATCGGCCCAATAATTCGGGCTTATGTAAAACATTACGAAGTGGGTAAGTAGTTAATACACATATGGCGTGACACTGAAAGTATGGTTTTAGCTTCCTAGAGGCGCTTATTAGAGTAAGTGCCAATTTTTCTAAGTGTGGGTATCTATTCTCTGCTTCTCACAGAGTTCAACTTATGTAGTAGACAGGAAATCGCATACCTTGCTCTTCTCGAACTAAGACGCCACTCACCGTGATTTCTGAGATTGCCAAGTATAAGTAGAGCTTCTTATCTGCCTTTGGAATATGAAGTAATGGTGCGCTCAAGAGGTACCATTTCAATTCTTCTAACGCCTATTGGCATTCCGGGGTCCAGGGGAAGTCATTCTTCTTTTTGAGTAGTGAGAAGAATCTATGGCTTCGATCTAACAATCTCGAGATGAATCGCCTAAGGCAGTTATCCGCCCGGTTAGCCTTTGCACGACATGCTATCCACGACGGTGATGTCTTCGATAGCCTTGATTTTATCGGGGTTAATCTCGATACCTCGATTAGATACCATGAAGCCGAGGAACTTGCCTGAATCGACCCCGAAAGCACATTTCTCGAGGTTGAGCTTCATGTTGTATTTTCTCAGTATCTTGAATGTTTCCTACAAATGTGTCAAATGGTCCTCTGTGTGCGGGGAATTAACTAGCATGTCATCAATATATACTTCCATTGACTTACCTATTTGTTCTTCGAACATTTTATTTACTAGGTATTGGTAGGTAGCTCCTGCATTTTTTAGGTCAAAGGGCATTATGTTATAACAATATGTTCCATACTTGGTGATAAATGAAGTCTTTTCTTTGTCTTCCGGGTTCATTTGAATTTGATTGTACCCGGAATAGGCGTCGAGAAATCTAAGGATCTCGTGGCCGGCCGTGGCGAATCGATCATGCGATCGATGTTAGGAAATGGAAAAGAATCTTTGGGGCATGACTTGTTCAAATCCTTATAATCTACACACACATCTTAAGTTTGTTCCCTTTTTTGGGGGCTACGACTACATTGGCTAACCATTCGGGATATTTTCCCACCCGAATGGACTCTATTTTGAGAATTTTAGTTACCTCGTCCTTGATGAATACGTGCTTTACCTCGGACTGGGGAATTCTCTTTTGCTTCACTGGCCTGAACTTTGGGTCTAGGCTCAACCGATGTGTTGTTATCTCGGGTGGGATCCCTGTCATGTCTAAGTGGGACCAAGCAAAACAATCTATGTTATCGATAAGGAATTTAATAAGCTTTTTCCTAAGCTCGGGGGCCAACTCCATCCCCAGGTATACCTTTCTATCGGGCAGGTACTCGATCAATATAACTTGTTCCAGCTCTTCGACTGTTGATTGGTGGCGTCGAATTCTTCAGGAACAACGAAGGTTCGAGGGGTCAAAAATCTTCATCTTCTCCCTCTATTTCATGATTCTCTGATTCAGTCGAGGCTTGTGGATGTGATTTCTATTTGGCTTCCTGTTTCCCTTTGATGGTCGATCCTTTCGATGTTGATAGCACTGATATCGGTATTACCTCATCGACCGCGAGCATTTCCTTCGCAGCATGCTGATCCCTGTACATTGTTTTTACCCCGTCCGACGTCGGGAATTTCATCATTTGGTGGAGAGTCAAAGGGACTGCCCTCATGTTGTGAATCCAAGGTCTCCCGAGTAGGGAGTTGTACCTCATGTCGCCCTCGATTACGTGGAATTTGGTATATTGGATAATTCCAACCACGTTCACTGGTAGGATGATCTCCCTTTAGTTGTTTCACTGTCCATATTGAAACCGTTCAAGACCCGAGTTGCGGACACGATTTGATCTTGTAGGTCGAGCTGCTACACGAGCCTTGATCAGATGATATTTGCTGAGCTACTTGGATCCACTAAAACACGCTTAATGAACTTTATTAAATAAGATAGAAATTAACAAGGCGTCGTTGTGAGGTTGAGAAATTCCTTCTGCTTTCGCGTCGTTGAATGATATGGTGCCTTCTGGCACATAATCTCGGGTCCGTTTTTCCCTAGTAATCGATACCTTAGTGTGTTTGAATATGGGTCCTTATGGAATATCGACCCCGCCGATAATCATATGGATTACATGTTGCGCCTCCTCCTGTTCATTTTTCCTGTTGGCTTCCTTTTCTCTGAAATTATTCCTGGCTCGGTCACTTAAGAACTCTCGAAGGTGGCCCTTGTTGAATAGACGGGCTACTTACTCCCTTAATTTCCTGCAATCTTCGGTCATGTGACCATGCGTGCCATGATATTTACACATCAAGTTGGGGTTTCTTTGGGGAGGATCAGTCTGTGTGGGTCTGGGCCATCGAGTATCTTTGATTCTTCCAATTGCCGATGCAATGCTCGATGCGTCGATACTAAAATTGTATTCTGACAACCGAGGGGCTTTTGTAGAATCGACATACTTATCAAACCCACTTTTGCTCATAAGTCCTCGAGAATTCTGTCCTTGATCACTTCTTCGATCATTCCGGGCGGAATTGTGTTCCGGGCCGTTGTTCCTGCGATCTACGATGTACGACTGATATCAGTCTTTGTTCAACCGAGGCTCCCTATCGACGTACTTCTGATTTTTAACTACGGACCTATTTTGATACACCGAACCGAAAGGAGTTCCTAATTGGTCATCCTCGACCCTGATCTTCGATTGGTAACGATTATGTACATCGGCCCAAGTCACCACCGGTTATTCAATCAAATTTTTCTTTAGTTGGCGTGATGCTATTGAACTCCGTTCATTCAACCCCTGAGTGAAAGCTTGAACGGCCCAATCATATGTGACCGGTGGCAACTCCATGCGTTCTATTTGAAATCGAGACACGAACTCCCTGAGCATCTCATTATCCTTCTGTTTTACTTTGAATAGGTCCGATTTCCTTGTCGCAACCTTTATGGCCCCGACATGTGCCTTTACGAAAGAGTCTACTAAGATGGCAAATTAGCCAATGGAATTTGGCGACAAATTGTGGTACCAAATCATGGCCCCCTTCGATAGAGTCTCCTCGAACTTCTTCATAAAACAGACTTGATCTCATCATCTTCCAAGTCGTTACCCTTGATGGCGCATGTGTATGAGGTGACATGCTCATTGGTATCGGTAGTCCCATTGTATTTAGGTATATCCGGCATACGAAACTTCTTTGGAATGGGTTTCGGAGCCGCATTTGGAGGAAACGACTTCTGTACAAATTTCTTCGAGTCCATCCCTTTCAAGATTGGTGGTGCTCCTGGTATCTGATCTACTCGAGAGTTGTATGTTTCCACTTTCTTATCATTAGCTTCAATTTTCTTCTCTGTTGACTCAATTCTTTTGGTGAGTTCCTCGAGCATTCTCATTACTACAGGATCGATCCCTGATTCATTATTATTCGACCTCTTCGGTACGCGCTCGGTACGGCGGGTGGCCTCCGGTTTGACCCTACTTGGGGCTCTATGTTGATTTTGCAGCTGCGCAATAGCGACTTGCTGAGCCTACAACATTTTGAATATTACCTGGAGGTTGAATCCTCCGTCTCCTCCGCCTTGTGCTCCTTGGCCACCAGATCGGCCTTCTCTGCGTACACTCCCTTCGGGGTCTGCGCCTAGATTCTCATTCAAAGCAATGTGCAAACTCATGTCTATTGGGTTGACAACAGGTGCTCCCCCGAGATCTGCTTGTGGCATCTGGACCCCTGGAGCAATTACATTATCGTTTTCCCCGTGAAATCCGAGGCCATTGTCACCATGTGTGGGTGTGTTTTGTGATTTTGACATGTTTTAACCCGAAAGTAAAGATACTTGACAAGAAACAAGTGTGAAATAGTGTGTGTTATCAGTATTGAATAATCACTATTATCCTTAGCCCCATGGTGGGTATCAAACTGTTTATCCTAAAATTCGTTTAACAATTAAACTTATACTGTGATTTTAAGGGTATGTGATTTCGTCCAATACCAATTGATAAACGAGAAAGCAAATAGACAAATTAGACTGTAAAATAATCAAACCAGTATATAAGTTAAGTCTCGACCTCGAACCAAAGTAACCTCGAGGTGACGTAGTATGAACAATAAAGCAACTCAGATGAACAGTAAGTAAAATAGCAAGCAAGAAAGAAATGATTATATATATCTTTCTCAGTGAGCAATGATGAATACAAATGAATGGAATTCTTCTTTATATAGTAGAGGAGTCCTAATTAATGCACACTTCTGATTATAGTAGGAAATCACATTAACAGTTGATTAACCGCCATAGACTGATCTGTTCCGAGACTCACGCCACGATTCTCCACCAACCGCCATAGTCTGTCTCTCTCTAGCCTCGATTGATGTCGACCTTGATCTGAAAAGAGGCTTCGATTTTGGACTCGACGTCCTAGCTCTTCGACGTGACATTCCTATCTCGGCTGAATAGTGAAATCGGATAGCCCCAATTTTTACCGTATACATTTGTTACTACGAATTTCATTTTAGTGATGTAGTGCGTAAAGAACGAGTTCAATTAAATCCAATATTTTCGACATGAAATATAGATTATATTAAAAATTAATAAAAGTTTAAAAAGTTTTGCATTATGAACAACTCATTCTAAAGTATATTGAGTTCAGTGATAAAAAACCTAAAAATTGAACCCATTAAATTCTAAATTCGCATATGCCGGGTGAAGTGCTTTAAGATAAAAGAAATGATATTATGGTGAACGGTGACTAGCTAGTGAATATGAACGAGCCAAAAGTGAAGGAAAACACGAACCAATAAATCAGACAATAAAACTTTTAACATATTTTTTCTAAATCAATTTAAACTCCAAAATTTACAACATATTAATTGACAAAAGAGAAGATTCCCGAAAAAAAAAATACTAAAATCATCTAGGAAAAACTCCACGTACAGTATATATAATTCTTAACATGAAAAAATATACATAACTTTTCATTAACTTTGTTTAGTTAACACATCATCATAGCACTGAGAAGGAACCAAAACTGTAAAATTTTGTACACTAAATATTCCAAGGTAATTGTTTTTCCCGATAATCATTCACAATTTCCACGAACATAGTTCATACAGACGTGGCCTATTTTCGTACTATATTTTTCTCTTGTCTAATTTTGACTAGCTAAAAACTAATAATAATAAAACAGATCTTATCAAATAAAGAAGAAGAAGAAGAAGATAAAATTTTAAAAAAATTTCATGCTGCAGTAGTTCTGAGTCTTGTTATCACCCTTTCTCTCATTGTTCTTGAATGCGCCAATAATCCTTCATCCTTTCTATTTCTCCTTGGATTTAACAATTTAGACAAAAATCCTCCTTTCTTCTTATTCCCATTACTCTCTTCCAATATTCCACCATCTCTTCTTCTCATTATTAAAGCCAACGATCTACTCTTCTTAAGCACATTATTGTCCATTCTATAATGAGGTGGAGAAGAACACGAGGACACATCCGAAGACGAAGACAAAGAAGACAAAGAAGAAGAAGAACAAGAAGAAGTAATAGTTGTAGTATTACTTCGTGAAGTCGTTTTTGAAAGCAGAGAGAGTTTTTCACTAAGACAAACGGAGCAAACTCCAGGGTTTTGCTTGTGTTTAGGGTGCTTTTTGCAAATTATAGAATTGGACTTTGCTTTGCTTTTGCTGATTTGCATCTGATCCCTTCGATTCTTGAAAAATCTTCTTCTGTTTTCCATGGTATTGTTTTTGGCTAGATGTTCTTGGAAATGAAGAGGGTGTGAGGGTACATATAAGTATAAAAAAAATGTTGGCAAAAGAGGTTTCTGTGATATTTCATGTGAGGTTCGTAATGAGGTTCATAAAAATGACGTGTTATATGAGATTTTTTGAAAAGTCTATAAGTTGGCCAAAGAACCACCAAAGGATGTGGTGCAGTGGATGAGACTGCTATTTCCTTAACTAGAGATCTCGGATTCAAGTCTTGGGTATGAAAAAATCCTTGGTAGAGAACGCTTCCCCCGAATAGAGCCTTATGCGGCGCGAATCCGAATACAATCGGGCTCTAATACGGATACCGGACACCGAATGAGAAACCAAAAAAAAGATAGGCCCAAAATGCAATGATAAAAAATTTTAGAAAAGGAAAAATCCATAACTCGTGTTAGACTAACCGTTTGGTTTTGCTGAGTCGGTGGCTAAAAAGGACTAAGCAATGAAGCTTTCTTTACACTTTCTTACGTGGGGCAAGCCTGGAAATTGACTCAGTTAATCTTACTTTAGATTAAATATTTAAACAAGAATAATAAAATATAGATTGAGTAAATTAGACGATTATCCTTCTTGTACGACCAAAAGAACGGACTCCCAAAATTCTATTTCTTGTTGTACAAATATTTTAAATCATACTTTATTTTGATTCACAATATTACTGTATATGATTTAGCGTGCAAAAGTTCCAATTTTTCATTTTCCTCTTTTAATACCATTTTCTTAAAGTAATTTTGTTTGGATGTCTCTAAGGTAGGAGAAGTAAAAGAAAGGGTCAGATAAAAGATAAACAATTTGTGCTCTATCAATTGGTTTCGTACTCACCGTGCCTCAAACCATCTCCAACCCAACACCAATTTTGACAGCAAACGTTATTTTAATATAAGATTTATTGATTTGGTGTTCCAACCCAAACACCATTTCTTACACCATTTTGGTGTGTGAATTTGGTGTAACACTATTCATCAACACCATTACTATTCATTATTATTTTATTATTATAAATACTTTTAACTCAACATATTATAATTTTGTAATTACTTATATTTCTTATGTAATATCTTTATAATATTAATTTTATATTTAAAATTTTGTGCATAATTTTTTATACTTAATTTTCGTATATTTTATTCTTATATAAAATTGTAAGTTAATTTAATTATAAGTTATAACTGTATAAAAACATATAACCATAAAAAAAATGAAAAGTGCAATACCGAAATATAATATAATAAATAACACAATGTTCATTGATTATCATAAAAATAAATATTTAATACAGTAGCGACTGACATAGATTAAAATTAAAAATACATTAAATAATATAGTGGGATGAGAAAGTTACAACAATAATATGATGTGAGTTATTATTTAGCTTACGGTATGTATCCAAAATGATCTACTATTGTGCAAACCATTCATGTGCCACGTTCTCAAAAGAAGAAATATTTCGTGATGAAACAAGAATCATGTCGAAAAGATGTCGAACATGCATTCAGAGTTTTGCAATCTCGTTTTGCAATTATTGCAAGGCTATCACATTTTTGGAGAAAAGAAGTGCTCCATGATACATTAATTACATGTATTATACTGCACAACATGATAACCGAATGATGAGCATGATCTTAATGCACCAATTCAAGATGCTTCGGAAGGTCCAACTCCAACAGTAGAAATGGTAGTAGATGAAAATTACCAATTTGAATAATTTTTAGCTCGGCAAAAAAAAAATTTAAGGACAAGATGCTCATTTTGCACTTCGTGATGCATTAATAGAGCATTTATGAGAGCAACATACTAATCTTGTAAGTTGAATATTTATGTAAAAATTAAACTAAATTTTACCATAATGTAATGATTATTTAATTATATCTTATCAATGATTTCATTTTTATTTGAATTATACATTAGTATGTATAACGTATAATATTTGCTTATATTTTATATGGGATAAATATGTAACAAATAAAAAGGAAAGGATTTGTTTTAAAGAAAATAATATAATATAGAAGAGGGAGAAGAATATAAAAGGAATATTCTTTTTTGATGTAAAAAATAGTGTGTAATGGGTTGGAGTTAATTTGCACCATTTTGATGTTTACACCATTTTAGTGTAAAAAAAATGATGCAAGGGTTGGAGATGCCCTCAAGACCTATCTCTCCGCAAAGGTAATTCAGCAAGTATTAGTTGTGTATAATTAAATTAATTACATTTTTAAGTTATACATACAGCTCGAATCAAAAGTTGTGACGTTACCGACATGTAAATCCACCAATGCCCCTTTCCCGACCACTCACTAATACCTCCAACTAGGGGCGAAGCTACAATATTAGCTATGAGTACGGATGAATTTGGTAATAATTAAAACGAGTTATAAGTTCAATTACAAATTTAGAACCTTTTAACTTCAAAGCTTGGCTATGCTTCTCCCACAAAGGCTCCATCCCTCCCCCGCCCAATTTCCCCATTTAACTATTTTCTTTCGTGGTATTTGTTTTTGTATTTTTTTCCAACTTTATAGGCGAAAACCAGATAGTAATAACCTACAAATAGTGGAATCATATCTTGTTGCAACGGGAATTTGTTGAATATTAAAATCAAGTTTGTTCACCATTGTGTTTGATACAACGAAAGACATTTTTCAATTAAATATTTTTATGACAACCATTTTGATAGTATTTGATTGCAAGAAAACAAATGATCACAACTATCTTAACTATTTCAGCGACCTACAGTTATCCTTAAAATTCCGTGCTTGGTGGAGAAGAAGCACAAAAGTATGCTCACTTGCTATCTTGTTCTCTGTCGTGAACTGGGATTGCTCACCAGCTAGGTCAGATTGGAGCAAGATTTTATGAGAGTGTAACTTTATATCACTTGCTCCAACTAATACTTAGACGTTATTATTAATATGTAGTACTCAAAAATTTCTTTAGAACAATATCTGATTTGCAGACATTATTACTAATTTTTCATAAAATATTCTTATGTTCCAGAAAAACATTTAAATTCCGTATACACGATTGTGCACATGTTCGAATTAATAGGCTGAAATGAAGACACGAGTGCGAACGACAATGAAAAGAAAGAGAGCTAAGTTTCCATATATCAAAAAAATTGAAGATCTCAAATTCAAATTAAAATGGAATATTTGTAAAAGACAGTTTGCGCACCTACCATATCACGCGTTCTATCTTTTTGCAGAAAAGGTTCTGCTTTTAAATATCTTATTTAGTGTAATCTAATCAGCAAAGCAAAGATACCTTTGTTTAATTTTAAGCATTGAAACTGCAAATTATTCTCCTACTTCTGCCAGTTATTCCTCATAATCTACTGATCTTATTCCTATCCTAACAACCTAGCTCGCCGTTTTCTGGTCTAGGGGCTATGTATTCAACCAAACTAGTTTATCTCCATAGGAAATGTAGTATCCAAAGGAGTTTGATCATGTCACCCATGTCATGTTTAGTTTAAAAGTTAAAGAGTACCTAAAAATAGAAAAACAAAAAAACAAAAGGCGCGACTTGTTGATCCCAACAGAATGTAAGTGTGCAAGAATGGGGATCAAACAAGTTGTCGCCTTCATGTTTAGCTAGAAAATGGGAGGATGTGTTCATCACTTTTCTCCTACCTACCTTATTTCGCAGATTCGTTTGCCTCCGTAGTACTTGTGCTTTTAATTTCTATCGGGCATTGGGATACATAAGGTTTCAGCTGCAAAAGAAAGTAGCAAGGTGTAAAAAACTTCACATAAAATGAGTAAACAAAGATCACAAGTTCCACAAACATATTCTACGATCTATTGAGCACTTACACAACTACACTAGAAAGAGAGACAAGTTTCTTTTACCTAGAGTCCTAGACTATGTACATAATGCTGTTATGTAAATTCATTGATAATTTCCAGAGAAGCTGAGACGGGGATCACTATCTTGGAAAAGAGTGAAAGGTCACCCACCAATATTGAATGTCAAAAGTATAGAAAGTAGCAGATCACAGAATACAAGAAAGTGCAATCTGATTATTGAAAATTTAAACTCATTTCGGGGCATGCTTGAAAAGTCCATGCCCTAATCCATGGGCTATGAAAATGCTAGGTCTAACCTACCTCAAGCACTACCTGTTTCAAGGTATTAAAAGGCTTTGAAAAGATTAAATATGATGGAATAACCCAAAGAATGTTTTCAATTTCTGTACCTTATGACAAAAATAAAGTGAATGAATGTAAAGACAAATCAAAAGCAAGTGGTGATCTAAGCAAGTGCTGAGCCCAAACAAAAAGCATAAGTACCAAGGTATTTCCTAGAAGGGACTGAAAATTATATATTTCTTTAGATGAATCAAAAGTAGTTCATTAATAATCCACCAAGATAGCATTATCTTCACAAAAAGTATCTTGTTAAAGCTGAAGAACTTGGCAACCTCTAGCTGACCAATGTATTTAACATCTATATATCGTTATCTACCCTTTAAGGCTCTCACCTCATGTAGGATACATCATGGAAAAAGAACAAAGACAATAACGAGTGAAGTAAGACATCTCATATTTTGATAAGCAGATTTCCAAATAGACCACAATCTAGTTCCAAAGGTTATATAGTTTTTTAATCATATCATGGACAGAAAAAAAAAAAAAAAAAGTGCCAATGAGTGATTTTGGTTACTCTATGCAACAATAACATACCCAATAAAATTCCACTAGTGGGATCTGGGGAGAGTAGAGTGTACTAGACCCTACCCCTACCCCGAAAAGGACAGAGAGGCTGTTTCCAGGAGATTCTCGGCTCAACAGGAGAGACAATAATATCATAAAAGAAACAAGAGAAAAGGCATGTAACAATAAAAGATGCCAGAAAGAATATAACAACAAATAAGTGAAAGGACAATAACACAAAACTATACAAAACAGCAATGTGAATACAACAAAGACCACTAACAAACCTAAACAAAACTCTATCAGACTACCCGGTACAAAAAAGGAAGAACTCTCGACTACCCCCTAGCCTACCACCCTAATGCTCGACCTCCACATGTTCCTATGAAGAGCCATGTCCTCGGAAATCTGAAGTCGCGTCATGTCCTACCTGATCACCTCGCCCCAATACTTCTTAGGACGCCATCTGCCTATTCTCGTACCTGCCAAAGTCAACTGCTCACACCTCCTAACCGAGTGTATCTAGGCTTCTCCTCGGCACGTGTCCGAACCATCTAAGCCGCGCTTCCCGCATATTGTCGTCCACGGGAGCCACGTCCACCCTCTCCTGAATATCTTCATTCCGAATCTTATCCAGCCTATTGTGCTCACACATCCATCTCAACATCCTCATTTCTGCTACTTTCATCTTCTGGATATGTGAATTCTTGACTGGCCAACACTCAGCTCCATACAACATGGCTGGTCTAACCACCACTTTATAGAACTTACCTTTGAGTTTCGATGGCACATTCTTGTCACACAGGACTCCAGACGCTAACCTCTATTTCATCCACTCCGCTCCAATAGGGTGAGTAACATCCCCGTCGATCTCCCCATCTCCCTGGATAATTGACCCTAAGTACTTAAAATTTTCTCTCTTGAGGATGACCTGTGAATCAAGCCTGACTTCCACATCCGCTTCCCCCGTCACGTCGCTGAACTTACATTCCACATATTCCGTCTTAGTCCTACTCAACTTGAAACCTTTAGCCTCTAGGGCCTGCCTCCAAACCTCCAGTCTCCCCTTAACGCCGCCTCGCGTCTCATCAATCGGAACTATATCATCAGCGAACAACATACACCATGGCACCTCTCCTTGGATATGGTGTGTCAGTGCGTCCATTGCCAGAGCAAATAAGAACGGGTTGAGCGTAGATCCTTGGTGTAATCTCATAACCACCGGAAAAGGCTCTGAGTCACCTCCCACAGTCCTAACCCGAGTCATAGCTCCATCATACATATCCTTTATCGCCCTAATTAAGCCACCAACACACCTTTTACCTCCAGACACCTCCAAAGGACGTCCCTAGGGACCTTGTCATATGCCTTCTCTAGGTCAGTAAACACCATATGCAAATCCCTCTTCCTATCCCTGTATAGTTCCACCAACCTCCTGATAAGGTGGATAGCTTCCACAATAGAGCGGCCCGGCATAAACCCGAACTGGTTTTCCGATATAGAAACCCCCTCCTTATCCTCCCTTCCACACCCTCTTCTAAACTTTCATGGTATAACTTAGTAACTTGATACCCCTATAGTTGTTACAATTCTGGATATCCCCTTTGTTCTTGTACACCGGAACCATTGTACTTCACCGCCACTTATCAGGCATCCTCTTTGTCCGGAAGATAACATTAAACAACTCAGTCAGCCACTCCAAGCCTGCCCTACTCGCATATCTCCAAAACTCTATGGAATCTCATCAGGACCGGTCGCTTTGCCTCGACTCATCTTATCCATCTCACCCACGACCTCCTCAACCTTAATGCGCCTACAATACCTAAAGTCTCGGTGACTCTCGGAGTGCCCCAATTGTCGTAACACGATGTTTCCATCCCCCTCTTCATTCAAAAATTTATGAAAGTACGACTGCCATCTTTGCCTAATTTGGGCCTCTTCCATTAATACTCGACCGTCCTCGTCTTTGATGCACCTCACTTGATCCAGGTCGCGAGCCTTCTTCTCTCTCGCTTTGGCCAACCGAAATAACTTCTTGTCCCCACTTTTTCCCCCAAGTTCCTCATAAAGTCTACAAAAGGCAGCAGTCTTAGCCTCTGTGAACGCTAGTTTCGCCTCCTTCCTAGCCTCTTTATATCTTTCTCTATTCGCTCTCCTCTGATCCTCGTCGGTGTTCTCTACTAACTTAATGTACGCCGCTTTCTTGCCTTCCACTTTACCTTGGACTACGTCATTCCACCACCAGTTGCCTCGGTGCCCGCCAAAATAGCCTTTCGAAACTCTCAATACCTCTCTTGCTGCCTCCCTTATACAGTCCGCCGTCGCCGTCGCCGTCCACATAGTGCTAGCGTCCCCACCACTCTTCCGGGCTTTCATATTCGTCAGCAGACTGATCTTACACAAGACTGATCTTATTTATGCTGGTCTGTATTACTTCACAAAGCCCTTAAGTGAGTAAACAAGATAATTACTTCTCCAAAACAACAAAAATAATAAAAGAGAAAGTAAAACAAGATGAATACTGAAGGTAATAACAAACATACAGGTCCATAGGAGCATAACATAAAGGATTGTCACACACATATATTCTAGGGAAGACTCCGAGTTTAAAAGTTACAAAATATGCCAAAGGCTTGACGGCATTTCTATCTCGTTATCATACACAACATAAGCTGCAATGAATTGGATATCCTCTAAAAGGTCGTCGCCAGAAGAAATGTGTTTATTAACTAGACCTGCCCCTATCTGTGGGACGGACTTTTAGGACCTATTAAAACTCTTAGGGACTAACAAGTTAACTCCTACTTTTCATACCAATTTTCAACGGAGGCTTGAATGCTATTAGCATCATATTATATTCCAACATTAATCTTCCTCAATTCTTTATTAAGAGAGACAGCTAACTAATTAACTTATCAGAATTAATTATTAGGATAGAATAAGAATGGTATACATACTTTTAGATAGTTTAAGATACAAACTTTTAGCTAGTTTGCAGCAAACACCATTTATTTTTACTATCCAATTTTATTTGGATAACATACAAAGGTTGCTATAGATGAATTTGTGCAACAATTTCAAAAAATTAAGAGGTAGACATACGCTTGAACCAGTATATTTACTAATTTCAAAATTTATTGATTTAAATAAAAAAAATGTATCACTCATGAAGCATGAAAATTTACTGCATATATGTGACAAATACTTAAATTCTAAACAGATAACCAGTAGAAATAGTTGTAAAGATTGCAGTGCCTACGTTGTCAGTATATTTTTGTTTTCTGCATTGTAATTATATCGTTATCACCCTTATTTAAAGTGTTATTTGCATTATGATTAGCAGTATTTTTAAACTATAAACTATTATAAGTAGGCGGTCTGATAGGCAATTACTGATTTACAAGACAGTATTGGAAGAAAATATGATAATAGGATTCAGGACTTCTTAGGCAAGGGTTAGGCTGAATAGGACTCGTTGGACTCCAGAACTGTCAATTGCAAGGGAGATATACGACTAAGAAATAGCCCTATTCCTTTTGGTTCATGCATGGATGAGATTTGACTATACAATTGAGCAAGAACTGGATTGAAAGAAAAAAGGGGAAGAAAAGCTTATTGAAACTATCTCTATTTGCTTTGGTAGAACCGTTGTTTAATTAAAAACTACTTAAGAAACACAGAATGAAATCAGAAAGCAAGATGTCCTTATAAACTAATACATATTGAAGAACATAAGAACATGGAAGCAAGTCAGCAACTGCAGTTAAATAACAGATTCTCTCCTTAAGCAAGGGTGGGGATGGGAGGAGGAGGAAGACGGTTTGTTTCCTTTCTTTCTGTCAGCCATTCCCCTTGCTGAAGAAAGAGTCTTAGAATGGCAGAAAGGATAAAGAGATCTAAAGGAATGCTATCAACTTGCTAAGTTTAGCTGAACTGCATAACCTAAAACGGGGCTAAGACCAGAGGTGGAAACATGGTTAAATGAGTGATGAAAGCACCTGTTGCCTCTTTTTACTTTCAGCAAATTATTCACATCAAGCTTACTCTTGATGAACATAAATGGAACAATGAATGGTTATACTTTTAAGTTTGATTGTTCTTCGTCAAGCGGAAAGGCTAGAAGGCGAGCAACCGGAAAAGGCACATTGATCAGAGAAAATACTGATTGGTCAATACTTCAATATTCACCAACTCCTCTAAACCATGCTCACCATTTCAAGCTGCATAACCTAAAACGGGCTAAGACCAGAGGTGAAAACATGGGTAAAGGAGTGATCAAAGCACATGGTACTCTTTTTACTTTTAGCAATTTATTTACAGTAAGTTTACTCTTTTTACATTTATTAGAAGGAAGCACTAGCAGAAGCTAAAGAAGGAAGTGGTGGCTGCTATTTGGGGGGCTACAATTCATCACGTATGGACTGCTAGGAATAAAAAACTGTTTCAGGGTGGAGGTGTACAGACGGATACTATAGTTACACAGATTAAAAGAGATAAGAGAGAGAGAATTGAGATGATCAAAGTGTCAAATAGAGGATATAGGAGTAGAGGATTCATACAGAGACTACTGTGTAATTAGAGATATTATGGAGTCTCAGTTTCTTTGAAGAAGCTAGGAGCTCGCTAGGTGTATTTGATTAATTTTGTTATCAATGGTAATATTCACAACTGTTACCCAAAAAAAAAAAATTATGTTTGATTGCTCTTCATCAAGTGGAAAGGCTAGAAGGTGAGCAACGAAACGAACATTGATCAGAGAAAATGTTGATTGGTTAATACTTCAGTCAAAGTTAAGTACCTTGAAGTCAGTCAAATCTGGAACTACATAGTTAGGCAGCTTCTCTTGCACAACAACATAACCACCTGGCACAAGAAAGAACAATCTGCTATTAGATATATACAGAAATATCTGTGTGCTTCTATGTGACCAAAAATTATTATTGATATTCAGCTTCATAAAATCCTGGAATATATGGCTTTCGAAGTAAGGGAATTCAGTATTTCTACTTTTTCATTACGGACACATTATGAATGTTGGAATTGAGACAAAAATGGGCTGGACGACAAGAACAAGAAATTCAATGGCCTTAGCTGCAACCATACAATTTTTTTACATCGAGGAGACTGGATTTCTTGGTTATAACAGTAATCTAAGATTATGTCGAGGAAACAGTCAGACATAGATAAACTTCCAATAAGACTACTATTCTCGGGCATGACTTAGCAAGAATAATAGAGAAAAAATGATATATGATATCTTCACTGTCAAAAACCTAAGGTTAAACTATTTGTACCTCTGGAATTTGTAACAATCAAACAAAACCGCAAGTAATGTCCATTTTTGTAACAAATCAAACAAAACACCATGTAATTTTCAAAAAAATTATCCTTAGTTTCATAGACTATACATCTTCTCAGGTAACAAACAAAGTCAGAACATTTTGTTCAGGTTTTCCGTACTCTCTTTCTTTTCTCGTTTGATGATTCAAGCCAAACATCATATGACTCCTCCGATATACCACTTCACATACCATTTGGAAATTGGAGAATGGGGATGAAAGAAAAAGTAAGGATACATATATCACGATGTAGGTTAGAGAGGTGCATAAACAATCACATAGATCAATGAGTCATCAATCAAATCATAATCTTTCTCAAAAGTATGAGACGTAAAAGACTTACTAACATTACGAGCATAACCATAGATGATAAGAAAAAAATTAATTTATATGTCAAGACTGCATAAAGATTTCACTTCCGACTTCCGAGTAGAACAATGGTGGCGAATGGTGATGGCATCGTGCAGTTTTAGGCTCTACCTTTTGTCTGGCATCTAGTGTACCAAATACAACAGGTACTTGGGTACCAATCAGCATTCATTGAAATATAGAAATTCCTGTAAAGCTATTGAAAATATGTTCCAACTAGAGAGAAAAGACAAAAGAATAGTAGTTCGCAACACTTGAATAGAGATTTCAAACCTTTGCGAGTGTGGAAACCAGTAGGCTTGCAATTCTTTCCCTTGTAGTAGCCTCGAGGAACCCGTTTTGAAGTAAGAATATCGAGAGACGAAGTACGTTTTCTTCTAAAAGTTCTCCCTAAACCTAACAACAGTCCCAGCGGCATTGTATAGTCTTCTAATTAAAAATAAATAAACTGTGCCTAGAGAAAACAACATACAAAGAGAAAAGGATATTAGATATTTGCATAAGATCAAGATTTAATATTCGAAGTCCTAACCAATTTCGTAGCATATTCTCACACTTGTCACTGAACCTTTTATACATTTGATATAAATTACAATATATACAAGTTTGTCTAATTTGTTCTTTCATTTTATTCAAGTAGAATTGCTTTTGCAATTCAGTACTCTTCAAACAACATTTTGATATTTCCAACTAGGGAAATTGGCACAACCAGGCATATCAAACATTCATTAGGGAAAATAATGCTATAATTTGGTCAATTAAAGGAAAAGGCTCTAAATGTATCCTACATAGACGACATCTCCTGAAAGTTTTCCAAGGGAAATTCCATACATTAAAGGAAAAATACATAAACCTTAAAAGCCGGTATAGAATTTCAAGTAAACGAAAATGAATCATGAAAAAAGAACAGATATTGTTATGCTCCTTTACTGTTACGCTCGGCTTCTACAACATTAAATATATAAATAATGAATCATTATTTTAAGCTCCACGGCATATAAATCAGAAATTAAGAGAGGTTCTTACCAGTATCTGCTCAAGAGGATGTTCGCCCACTTGGAAGAAACAAGCAAGACTGCACCTCCAAGGGGTTGAAGAAGGCGTTATCGGGCTTTAAATGTATGGCCTATTGAGAGAAAAAGCCCAAAACGGGGGAATGTTACCTATAGGGAAGAAGTGCACAATTAGCCACTAAGTGGTTGTCCCACGCCATTTCTATCGGCGTGGGATGGCCAAATTTAAGATGCTATTTAGTATTTGATCAGCAATTGTAATGCTGAGCATATATAGCCACTACTTTGTTATAATTAATAAGAATAGACGTTTTTACCCTTTTTTCGCCTCTTTTCTTTTAAACGCTTTTTCATTATCAAAATCTCAAAACCTTCGCTTCTCTCCAGCACTTAAGCTCTCCTTTCTTCTCTGAAAATTTGGGTGTTCAAAATATTTGTTGGGAAACACCTTTGTGAGTTAATTCTACAGATTTGGACCATTTGTGATCTAATTTGCTAGGGTTTGTCGAAGATTTGCGAAGCCGATTTTGTAGAAGACGATCACCTGGGCATTATTGATTTCGTGAAAATTGAATCAAATTAGCTATTGGGATTTGTTTGTACTGCTATTTGGAAGTTGTATTCCTTACTTGAGTTTGTTTTGTGGGGATTAAACGAGAATCAAATACAGTTTCTGAAATGTCCTTAACTTCTAGACATTAAGCGAAACAAGTAAATGTTAGGACATGATTTTCTAAACATCCTGAAATATTGAACTAGGAATCTAATATTGAGGATAAACGTTACTGAGATGTCCTTAACTTCTGTACATTAAGGGAAACAAGTAAATGTTAGGACATATTTTTTTAAACGTCCTGAATATTGAACTAGGAATTTAATATTGAGGACAAACATTTCTGAAATGTCCTTAACTTCTGGGCATTCAGCGAGTCATGTCACACAACACTCATGAAGTTAAGGACACTATTTCCTTATCATTTACACTGCACATACGAAGTTAATGACACCATGTCCTTAACATTTATACTGCACATATGAAGTTAATGACATGATGTCCTAAAGTTTAACAACAGAAGGTGCAAATATATGACATTTTGTCCTTAACATTTACACAGCACTCATGAAGTTAAGGATATTTTATCCTTAATATTTATACAAAACTCATGAAGTTGAGGACACCATGTCCTTAACATTTACACTGCACATATGAAGTTAAGGACATAATATCCTAAAGTTTAAAATAGAAGGTGCTGATTCAGGACACTTTGTCCTTAATATTTACACCACAACCAGTGTTTTGGAGAGTGAGAAGCAGAAAAGGCGAGGAGGCCTCGCTTCATCGAAGCAAGAAGCGCAAAGCAAAGCGCATTTTTTTTTCATGTGAAGCGCAATTTAACACATAAATAAAAAAAATTAACTAGGCATAGATAAATGACTAAGAACTCAATAAAAACAACATATTAAGCAAATATTTCAATTCTTAAATCAAAAATACTAAAACTAGATAGTCAATAATCCTAAAAAATCATAACATATTAAGCAAATGCAAAACAAAATCACAAAAGGAGCAATATCTTATTCTTCAACAATAGAAACAGAGCACACAGAGAAAAATATAGCATAAATTAGGGCAGAACAGAGTAATAAAAAAATGAAAAAAATAGAAAGAAGAAGAGAAAAAGGAGCCGAATAGTGAACAAGCAGAGAAAATCAGAAGAGGAAGAGAAGAGAAGAAAGACGAGTAGAAGAGAAGACGAGAAGAAGAAAACTTACTCGAACTCGAACAAAGAAGAGGAGTCGTTGCTTGTAGCAGAGAAGCAGATGTCTGGAAATATTGTGTATTTGCAAGTTTTTTTTTAAAAATCCTAGCAGATGTCTGGACCTGGCTTAAGCGAGCTTTTCTGCGCTTTTTTCATCGCCTTGCTTCTCGTATTTTAGGGTAAAGTGTGCGTTTATTCATGTGAGTCGTGCTTTAGGGCAGAAAATTGCAGGTTAGTCGCCTCGTCTCGCTTCTGTGCTTTAAGCGAGAAGCGTGTGCTTTTAATAACACTGACCACAACACTGATGCAGTTAAGGACAACATGTCTAGCACAGGGGTATTTTTTTCTGGGCGAGTAAAAGTTTATTAAAACATTGGCGAAAGAGTAAATACATTTTAAACAGTGGCTAAAGAGTAAATGTAACTCTAATTAGTCGCTAACTGTGCATTTCCCCCAAGAAATGCAGGCATGGGGTGAACATTTCAAAGTTATTTAATCCAAAGCTGCATTCTTAAATACTTGTTATCTAACATGTGCAAAAAAGGACCTAAGATATGATTTCTACTA
The DNA here is from genome assembly GCA_005239525.1 of Nicotiana knightiana. Classification (NCBI taxonomy): domain Eukaryota; kingdom Viridiplantae; phylum Streptophyta; class Magnoliopsida; order Solanales; family Solanaceae; genus Nicotiana; species Nicotiana knightiana. Next base: position 22,082 of record ML439284.1, read on the forward strand.
CAAATACTTTTCAATTCTATGTGGGTAATATAAAATAATCAGAACTTTCACTAAGGTTATGAGATCTAAATGATACGAATAAAATCTTAATACAAAATAAGTTCATGTTTAATTTAATTTAAAATAAACAGACATAACTAACATTAACATACACTGTAACTCATGAACATTTTTACCTAACACGTGATTTCCAGCAGTAACAATCTTCTATAAATATGATTTCTAAAATATAGTATTATAACAACAATAAAATAAATAAAATGGAGTAGAATTTACCTCTTGTGGGGCGGAGAACTGGAACTTTCGAGGTTTTACAGAACTTTTTAGTATTAGATTGTAAGTGCTAAAAGAAAAATCAAGATTGAAAGATTGAATTGAATCGAGAGAGATTTTTTATGGTCCAAAAAACTTCGTTTTCACCGTGTTCAAGCTCTCTTTCGTCTGGAGAAACGCAATGGAGAGAGAGAGAGTGCGGAGTTTCACAAAAAATGGAGGAACAATTCTGAGGTAATAGAGCCTATTTGGATGGGCTTAAAAGTTGGTCAAACCAGCTTTTAAGCACTTTTTAACTTTTGAAAGTGTTTGGCAACTAGAAAAATGGCTTAAAAAAGCTAAAATTTGCTTTAAAAAAAGCCAAAACCAACAAGTTGGATAAACCCAACTTTCTATAAATTAGCTTAAAAGACATATTGCTTTGACCAAGGATATTACATTCTTATACCTTGTAAATTTTCCTAATCTCGAAATCACCACTCAGTACAAAACTTGAAATTGCAGGCTGTCTTCTTCCTTCCGAAATTACTTTATTCATTTTACCCTTTTTCTTTCCCATTCTTCTCTTTCGTTTGCTACCAGAAGGTTGTATCTGGTGTTATCTCTTTCACTTCGAAAAAAGATGCAGCTATTTCTTCCGCTATCTCAAAAGGATTCAAGTCTGCTTTTGAATCAGACACAATTTGGGGAAAAAATTTGTCGTCTGATTATCAACATATTATCTCTAAATCTGACTCTCAACTGGCTTTTTCCTCTCAAAAGTACCTTTATTTTAGTCTTCGCGATCCTCTATTCTCAAGTAACGATTTGTTTGCTTCCCATTTTTTATTTTTTACTAATTTTTTAAAAATGTTAATTATTATTTTCGTTTGCTTTCTTCATACCGAAATTGGCTTAATTTTCGTTTGTGTTCTTCGTACTACTTATATTTTTTTAAAATTGAAAGTGAATTTAAATATTAATTATTATGTGTTTATATTATTTTGAATAGAATATTATAGTAATAAGCTTCTTTATAGATTTAATAGCTTTAAGGACATTTCAGTAATTTTAACAAAAAATGCTTACTAACACTTGTTTACCAAACAATTTAATAGCTTTTTTCAGCTCCAACACTTTTATCCAAACACGTAACTGCTTATTTATAAAACCAGCTCCAGTACTTAAAAAGTGCTTTTAAGCACTTGTACTTAAAAACTATTTTTTTAAGCCAATCCAAACGGGCTCATAGTCTGCCGTGGTGAAGTTTGCAAAAAAGGGGGAAGAAGACGTTGCTGGCAAAGAAAAGGAAACCTACTAGTTTAATCTTTAAGAGTTTAAGTTCTTTTAGGAATGATATTTGGGCTCGGACATATTAGGTCCATGGGAATTGGGTATTGGAGAGTGGGCTAATGAAAGAGAATGAGTTGGCTGAAATTGGTAGGCTTTTCTCTTCTTTCGATTTTTTTGGGCTTCTTTGTATTAATAACTTGGGGAGTTTGGCACCGTATATCAACTCAATCTACTAATTGGCTACAATTAACCTAGTTTTTATTTATTGGTATTAAGTAGCCAGTAAATATATATCACGATAATAATATGTATATCAAAGTGTATATCACAATCTTAATTTTTTTTTTCAAAATCTTATTTTCCGTCTTTGTTATATTTAAAATATGAAATTATAAATATAATTATTTTCCATTTATTGTTCTGTTTATATCTAAGTGCGTAACACAAAAATAATAGTGTATATCACACCTTTATTTTTCGTCTTTTTATATATTAAGATAAGCCAAATACATCAGCCCCTTAAACTTGTCGTCGCTTTTCACTTTGACACTTTTTCTTGACTATGGTCCATCTGAACCCCAGAACAAGGGCACTATTGTGCCACTTAGACACAAAAATCACCCGGGCCACTTTAAGTCAAGCGCATATGTATAAGCGTTGGTAACGTGTAATAGTCGACGAATACATTTCTTACATGTGGATTTATTGTCCACGTAAGATCTACGTGTATCGGGTAAATCCAACTCAACAGATCAGGTAAAACACCAACCCATTTAATTACCTTTATTCGTTACATCCAAAGTAAATAACCTAATTCTCATTTACCGTCTCCACCGTCTCCCTCTATCTTTCTTCTTCTTCAAAAATCGATTTCTCCATAAACAAGAAGGTCAAGGAAGAGATCAAATCACCCTTTTACTGGTATGTCTTGAGTTAATATTTTATGGAAATTTTAGTTATTTATTATGCTTTTTTGTTAGTAATGGTGTTTTTGGGAACTGTAGATACAAAATTAGGTTTTTTCTTTTCTTTTTGTCAAATCTTGATGACTGTGCTCACGTGGTGCCTTTTTTTGTTCGCTTTAGGTGAAATCATGTCAGTGGACGAATTAATTCTTGTCCGCTTTCACCATGGTGGAATCTTTACCGAATATCCAGGTGTGAAATATGTCACTAATTTAGAGGTAAATGAATTTTCTATTGACAAAGACCATTTCTCCTTGATTGAACTTCAATATTACACAACGACTTTGGGTTATGCAACTGTTGGGGGGTTTTATGTCTTTAACCCTAGGTCCAAAGAATTTTTCTTGATTTAAAATGATGAACAACAATATAATATTGTTTGTTACTGTAAGGAGGGTATTTTAGACTTATACATTTCACATGTTATTGAGGTAGTTCCTGATAGTGTGGTCCCAATTGGGTGTTTATGTGGGCTAGAGGTTGTTCAAGAAAGTAACAACACAATTAATAATCCAACTAAGTCAATAACAGAAGATGGTGAAATCAGTATAAATGGACCACAACCAAGTGAACAACCTCCACATGATAATTTAGGTGACTCTGAACTTGGAGAACTTCCTGATGAGGATCTTAGTGAAGGGGCTGCTGCTAGTGGTGGGGAAGAGGCTGCTGCTAGTGGTGTAAATTTAGAAGAGGAAGTTGATAGTGTAGAGAACCTGAATGGGGGAGAAGGGGCTAATGAAGAAGAGGTAGCTAGTAGTGAGTCTGATCTTGGAGAACTTCCTAATGAGGATGATAGTGAAGTTGATGATGAGGCTATGACCTTTAGAAATGAGAGGAGAACTAAAATGAATGCTACCAAAAGGAAGAAACAACCTGAAACTGGTAGTGTGCATGTAGGAGAAGCTGGAATTGATAGAGGTTTTGAAGATATAGGAATTAACAAAAAAGGGAAATATGTTGGCAGATTAGGAGGTGATGAGGAGTTCATTGATAGTTCTGATTGTGGCAGTGATGATACTGATGAAGAGGTAGAGGTTGATTTTCATCCTGGTGCTGACCTTCCAAGTAGAAGAAAGAGCACAAAAGTTAGATATCACACTGACTGTGAAGTAGCAATTTTTGAGTTGGGCATGATATTTAAGAATGTTGTAGAGTTTTGAAAGGCAGTGGCTGGTTATGCAATAGAGTATAAAGTTCATCTAAAGCTTAAGACCAAATGAGAAGGGTAGGGTAAGGGTTGTAAATAAAAAAATGCAAGTGGAAGTTGTATGCTAGTGTTGATAGAGATTCTGGTGACTTCATGATCAAGAAGTACCATCCTGTACATAAATGTCAACCACTAAACACCAACGAGATCTGTAATTCAAAATACATTGCCAACAAATTCAAGAAAGAACTTACTGCTGCTCCTTATATGAGACTCTGGGAAATTCAAGAACAAGTTAGGGAGAATTTGGGATTGTATATTGGCAGAACTATAGCTTATATAGCCAAGCAGATTGTTCTCAGAAAGTTTATGGGGGATTGGAAGATGGAGTTTGCAAGACTGTGTGATTATGCTGACAGTATTAGGGAAACCAATCCTGGCAGCTCTTGTTTTGTGAAAATTGATAGAGAGTCTGAGCCCGGCAAGAACCTATTTCAGTACTTCTATGTATGTTTTGATGCACTCAAGAAAGGTTGGTTAGAAGGGTGCAGGAACATCATTGGTTTGGATGGTTGTTTTCTAAAGGGAAGCTGCAGGGGTGAATTACTAGTGGCTGTTGGAAGAAATGGGAACCAACAAATGTTTCCTATTGCTTGGGATGTTGTACACTATGAAACTAAACATCCATGGAGTTGGTTCCTCCGTCACTTGAAAGAAGATTTGCAACTTGGTGAAGGACATGGCTTAACAGTAATGTCTGCTATGCAAAAGGTAAACTTCTTTGTATATATTATTTTCAATATATTGTTTTGATTCATAGTTGGCTTCTAATGTTGTATGTATTTGATGTTTGTATATACTGTTTTGCAGGGTCTTTTGATAGCAGTTAAGGACTTATTACCTATGGCTGAACAAAGAATGTGTGCAAGGCACATATGGTCTAACTGGTCTAAGAAATGGAAGGGAGAAGAAAGGAGGAAACAATTTTGGAGGGTTGCAAAGGCCAATTATGTGCTTAAGTAAAGTGAAGTTTCAAACATGAGGAAACTTGGCAGCACAATTTGTGAAGATATGATGAAGTACCCAAGAGAGGCATGGTGCAGGGCATTCGTCCAAGAACATTCCAGGTGTGACATAGTGGAGAATAACATGTGTGAGACATTTAACTCATGGATATTGGTTGATAGGCACAAAATCATTGTTACCATGTTAGAGGAGATTAGGCATAAGATAATGGCTAGACAGGTTGATATGATTAAATTTGCTGAAACTTGGATTTCAGACATATCACCTATGGCTAGGCTAACCTTAGAAGAAAATAAGGAATTGGCTAGAGAGTGTCAAGTTATCTGGAATGGGCAGGATGGGTTTGAGGTCAAAAAAAGAGATTTGAGGTTTATTGTTGACACAAGAATGAAGACTTGTAGTTGTAGACTTTGGAGGTTGAGAGGAACCCCATGTGAACATGTTGTGCGTGCATACTATCACTTACAAGATGATCCAGATCACCATGTGGAGCATTTGTATACAAAGGAAACATTTCTGAAGGCTTATGAGCATTTCATTCAACCAATTCCTAACCTGAATATGTGGCCTGAGGGTAATAGTCCTACCATTGAACCACCAGCCTCAAAGCTAATGCCAGGAAGGCCCCAGAAAAATAGAAGGAAGGACAAGAATGAACCTAAGAAGAAATGGGGAAAGCTGTCCAAAAAAGGAGTCAAGATTACATGTTCACATTGTCATCAAGTTGGCCACAACAAAAAAACATGTAGAGTAAAGCAAGTATGATATGTTTTTATATAACTTTCTATTAATATTTTAAGCTTAAATTAACTGTGTATATCTATTCATTTTAGAGTACACGTAGAGGGTCTTCAAGTAGACCAGAATCACAAGGAACTCAATCAAGTCAACCAACTCAAAGGAGTTCAGTATCTGATGGCAGACCACCAACTGTTCCCAAGAAAAGAGCAAAGGCACCAAGTGCAGCTATTAGACCTACAAAAAGTGCATTTCCAGATGCACTCCCTCAAATTGCTCCCAGGGGAAGAGCCCCAAAACCAAAAGCAACAAGAGGTGGATCTTCTTCTGCTGGGAAAAGGGGAAGGGAACCACCAGATTCATCTATTGCTTCATAAGGAAAAAGGGGAAGAACTGTTGGCTTTGGATGCTACACCAACACAGAGACTGGAAGAACAATACTTAATGTAAGGCTTCTGATTTACTTAAGGGTGATTTCTGACAGTATTTCTAGTTATTCTATCCAAGTTACTTAGCTTTCTGATTGGATTTCTTATGTATGTCAATTGCAGCCTGGTTTGTCAAGTGAAAGGGTTGTCAACCATGGGACTAGAGTAAGGAGCAACACAGATGTGAATCTTGATGATGGAATTAGGCTTCCAGGACTTAGATGGAATTGGAGAGATGCAATTAGTACTTCGCAACTGCAGCAAATGAGTGCAAGTAGAAAGAACCAAGTTGGGGCACAAGTGCAACAAATGAGTGCACAATCTCAATCTTCAACTAAAGTGATCATGGATAAGCTAGCCAAAAAGAAATAGTGGCCATCAGTAGTTTAATTCAAGTTGAATGCAATAGGAAACTCTTATTTTGTAATAGGTAGAACTTTGGTGTATTATGCAGCATTTCTGGATTGGTTTATGCTGCACTTTTATGTAAAGTGCAACACTTCTTTTGGTAAAAACATCAGTCTTGAACTCCCTTGAGTTGCTGCACTAAGTAAGTTTTGTAATGAATTGTTGATTACTATTGATATGATATACAACAGGCCTTGAATTTGCTATGAATTGTTCATTATATCAGTTTTAGTAGCTATTGGCATAAGTGTTCATTACTTTAGTTTTAGTATCTTTTCACAGAATGGATTATTGCTTCAGTTTTAATAGCCTTTGACAAGATTGTTCATTACTTCAATTTTATTAGTAGTTGGCATAATTGTTCAACTTTAGTAATAGGATGCACTTATTTTGTTCCATTACTTCTCTACATACAATATTTGCAACACCAATTTAAATCAAGTAAGGCAAAAAACCATTTTTAAAGGCAGAAACAAGGATAAATTGCATTGATTTTGGAGAATCGATTACACAAATATGATCCATAGTACAGTAGCAATGAACAAAAGTAGAACAAGAACATTTTTCCAGATTACACAAATTTATCCCTAGTTAACTTGCCTAGTTATCCCAGAATCTTGGTTTAGTCCATTAACAGGAACAAGAACATGAATAAAGCCATATCATTAACGCCACAACAACAACAACAACAACAAACATCACTGTGTTCCTCCATTTTTTTGCTCGATCTCTCTCTTGATCAAATGCCTTCACTCTCTTCAACAAACCCCATATAACTCTATTCGCTTACTCAGGAAACTCGTCCTCGAACCATCTAAAATATTTACATCCCCCATTGTCCTTCAAAAAAAAAAATATTATATAAATCAATTACAAAAAAATCGTATAAAGAATTTGTTGAGGAATAGGCTTACTTTTCCAATTTTGCATACAAAGTACCTTCTTCCTAGGTTAGCAGCACTTCATGAAATTTTCAGTTCACATGGACGACCACATCGACAATATTCAACAATATCGGTATCTTGGGACATTGTTCTAACAGAAATTAAGAGATGTAGCTAGAAAGATTATGTAAATAATTCGACTAAGGACGATGGAGTTCTTGAAATTGAAAAAAAAAAGCGTCGATTTTCAGTTCTTGATGAACAATTTAGATCAATTGAAATTGAGATAAATTAGGGCTTTTTTTTAGGGATTGGGAAATGATAACAACGGAGAAAGGGGTTAAATGAGTTAAAAGATAATGTGGGTAGGGTTTATTACCGTTAGAATAGTCCATGTCACCATTTTTTAGACCCCTCACGCGCTACGTCTAAGTGATTCCCACGCACAATTAGTCAGGTGATTTTTGTGTCTAAGTGGCATAGTAGTGCCCTTGTTCTGGGGTTCAGATAGACCATAGTCAAGAAAAAGTGTCAAAGTGAAAAGCGACGACAAGTTTGAGGGGCTGCCGTTGTATTTGGCCATTAAGATATATATCAATTTTCTTTTTCATTTTTGTATATCTCAGTGTACTCATGTATATTAGTGATATCTCATGTATATCATGTATATATGTGTATATCCATGAAAATTTGTGTTATATATATGATATAAAATGTGATAATACATGGGCGTCCATAAAAAATTATATTGTATACACGATATACAAAGTGATATACACAAACGTCCTTAAAAACTTTATGTGTGATATACACTGATGTACACGATATACAACGTGATATACACATGTCGCAATTGGAATTTTAGGTCTGATTTTATACCTGAAACCAGTCCAAATCACTTCTAATCTTGCTCAAATTTTGTATATAGCCTCGTTTGGGTATTTTCAACAAATTTCAATGACACCCATCGTTCAATCCAACCAAAAAAAAAAGAAGCGAGAAGAAAAACAAAGTTGAAATGTATTTTTTTTCTCTTAGTTTTTGCTTTTGATTTTCTCTGATGTGAGATCAACCTTACCTTTTCACCCACTGATTTTTTTTGCATAAGTTGCAAGATTTTTTGCTAAATTAGGAGAGCGAAAGAGAAGAGATAAAAGAAGAAATACAAGGAGAGAAAAGGGAGAGAAGCCAAAATAAGCGTGTAGTTTTTATTAGAGAGAATATATAAGAGAATATTTTTTTTAGGATTTGACTATATAATGCCCATTTTTTGGGGCTATCTTTGCTAGACCTAATATAAGGCTAAAAAATCGCCAGTTCCTGTTATGTGTTATTATATGATGCCAATTTTTCTAATAATTTGGACTAAAATTTGACACTTTAACCATATAAAAATATAATATTTATATATTTAATAATATTAATATAGCATTGTTTTAAGCAAAAAATATTGAAAAGCAAGAACTATATAAAATAACTTGTCCAAGCTAGTAAAGATCGAGAAACACAAAGAAATTAGTTAAAGGAAAGGTATGACAAAATTAGGTATCAACAGTTCATAAATAAATTTGGTACAAAATTATTATTTTTATAATAAACTACATAATACACTATCATATGATTGAGAAGATGAAGCAATATTGTTACACTATAAAAAATGGTGGGTTCTTTTATAAAATACAGAAGTTTGTAGCAATTTTAATTTTTTTTAAAAAATGTAATAGTAATATTTTGAGCCAAAACCAGCTCTTATTTTGCGATTTTGCGATTTGTGATTTTGAGCTGGTTTAGCGATTTGGGATTTGGAAATTTACAAAAATATGGATACAATTTATGAACAAATATGTATTTGGTAAAAAAAAAATTGGAAAATTTTTGGCTAAATTTATGGCCAAACGGTCCTTCATCTCATCTTCAAAAACTCATTTTTCAAGTTTTTGATCGAACAAATCATCAATCCTCGGCAACGGATATTCTTGATGGTAACTTTGTTCAACTGCCGATAATCTATGCACATCCTCATCGACCCATCTTTCTTCTTAACGAACAACACCGACGCACCCCAAGGCAAGACACTAGGCCTAATGAAGCATTTATCAAGCAAGTCCTGCAACTGTTATTTCAACTCATTCAACTCTGACAGGGCCATACGATATGGCAGAATAGAAATGGGTTGAGTGCCCGGAGCCAAATCAATGCAAAAGTCAATGTCCCTGTCGGGTAGCATACCCGACAGGTCTACGGGAAACACCTCTGGAAACTCACGGACAATGGGCACAGACTCCATAGAAGGAACCTCGGCACTAGAATCACGAACATAGGCCAAATAGGCCAAACACCCCTTCTCTACCATACGCCGAGCCTTCATATATGAGATAACCCTGCTAGGAGAATGACCAGGAGTCCCTCTCCACTCCAGTCGAGGCAAACCCGACAATGCTAAGGTCACGGTCTTGGCATGACAGTACAGGATGGCATGATAAGGCGATAGGCAATCCATCCCCAAAATAACATCAAAATCTATCATATCAAGGAGTAGAAGATCTACACTGGTCTCAAGATCACTAATAACCACTACACACGAGCGGTAGACACAATCTACCACAATAGAATCACCCACCGGTATAAACACATATACATGAGTACTCAGAGAATCACGAGGCATGACCAAATAAGGAGCAAAGTAAGATGACACATAGGAATATCTGGACCCTGGATCAAATAAAACCGAAGCATCCCTGCTGTAGATAACCGTATCGGCAGGCTCGAGGGCACCTTGAAGCTGATCGAATAAATCATCAATCCTCGGCAATAGATACTTATTCTTGATGGTAACCTTGTTCAACTGCCGATAATCTATGCACATCCTCATCGACCCATATTTCTTCTTAACGAACAACACCGGCGCACCCCAAGGCAAGACACTAGGCCTAATGAAGCCTTTATCAAGCAAGTCCGGCAACTGTTTTTTCAACTCCTTCAACTCTGGCTGGGCCATACGATATGGCGGAATAGAAATGGGCTGAGTGCCCAGAGCCAAATCAATGCAAAAGTCAATGTCCCTGTCGGGTGGCATACCCGGCAGGTCTGCGGAAAACACCTCTGGAAACTCACGGACAATGGGCACATACTCCATAGAAGGAACCTCGGCACTAGAATCATGAACATAGGCCAAATAGGCCAAACACCCCTTCTCGACCATACGCCGAGCCTTCATATATGAGATAACCCTGCTAGGGGAATGACCAAGAGTCCCTCTCCACTCCAGTCGAGGCAAACCCGGCAACGCTAAGGTCACAGTCTTGGCATGACAGTCCAGGATGGCACGATAAGGTGACAGCCAATCTATCCCCAAAATAACATCAAAATCTACCATATCAAGGAGTAGAAGATCTACACTGGTCTCAAGAGCACCAATAACCACTACACACGAACGGTAGACACGATCTACCACAATAGAATCACCCACCGGTATAGACACATTTACAGGAGTACTCAGAGAATCACGAGGCTTAACCAAATAAGGAGCAAAGTAAGATGACACATAGAAATATGTGTACCTTGGATCAAATAAAACCGAAGCATCCCAGCTGCAAACTGAAACCACACCTGTGATAACCGCATCGGAGGCCTCAACCTCAGGTCTGGCTGGAATAACATAACATCGGGGCTGGGCCCCACCACTCTGAACTACATCCCTGGGACGGCCTCCTGCTGGCTGACCTTTACCTCTAGTAGCCTGGCCTCCGCCTCTAACTGCCACACCTCCACCTCTAACACCTCGAACTCCACCTCTGGCTGGTTGAGCGGGTGGTGGAACACCTGGTGTGGGAACCATGGCACGAGAACCCTGGTGCTGAGAACTGCTGGAGGCTCGAGGGAAAAATCTAGCAAGGTGCCCCGGACCATCATAAGTATAACAAGATCTCGACTTCTGAGACTGCTGGCCCTGAAACTGACCCTGATGACCTGAGTAACCACTCTGAAAACTCTGGGCGGCGGTGCACTAATAGGAGCTGGTGGTGCACTGTTGGGCAACTGATCAGAATACTGCATGTGAGAACCACGGCCGTCTGGAGCACTGCGAGACACCTGAAGTGCTAACTGAAACGTACTAGGAGGATGGCCCCTACCAAAAGAATCCCTGCCCCCAAATGAGCCCCACTGAACCAACCAAATGACGAGGCCTCTTGTCAGACCCCTGACCACTCCCTTGTGATAGAACCATCTCAACTCGTCTGGCCACATTGGCTGCATCCTGGAAGGAAATATCACTCCCTGTCTCCTTCCATCTACAATCTGATCGGCTGAGCCAGTCCCTCAATAAATCTCTTCACCCTCTCTCGGTCTGTGGGAAGTGTCATTATAGCATGACGGACCAAGGTAATGAATCTGGTCTCATACTGAGTGACGGTCATAGACCCTGCTGGAGACGCTCAAACTGCCTCCTATAATCCTCTGGCTGAGTGATCGGGAGAAACTTCTCCAGAAACAAATCGGAGACCTGGGCCCAAGTCAAAGGCGGTGATCCCGCTGGTCTAGCCAAACAATAATCTCTCCACCAGGTCTTGGCGGGACCTGACAGACGGAAAGTAGCAAAGTCGACCTCATTGGTCTCCATTTTCCCCATGTTCCGTAGAACCTCGTGGCAGCTATCCAAATAGTCATGGGGATCCTCTGAAGACGCACCACTATAAGTAGTAGTAAACAACTTGGTGAATCGGTCCAACCTCCACAAAGCATCAGCAGACATAGCTGCTCTATGACCGGCCTGAGCCACAATACCCGGCTGAACTGCCCCAGCTATCTGAGGTGCTGGGGTATAGAACTAAGAAGCCAACTGCTCCGGAGTGTGAGTTAGCGGGAGTCTGGGCTCCTCCCACAGCCTGAGAGATGGCTGGTGCTGTAGGAAGTAAACCTGCCTGAGCAACACTCTCCATGAGGCCCACTAGACGGACCAGAGCATCCTGGAGTACCGGGGTGGCAATGAACCCCTCGGGAACCTGACTTGGTCCAATTGGGACTGTCTAGGCAGGAACCTCATCAGCAAACTCTACTTGAGGCTCCGCCACTGGGGCTGCTGCTTTGGGCTGAGCTCTGCCCCTGCCTCGGCCTCTAGCACGGCCTCGTCCTAGGCCCCTCGTAGGAGCTGTAACTGGAGACTCGGGCTGCTGATCAGTGGATGAAGAAGCACGTGTTCTCGCCATCTGCGAGAATAGAGTAGAAATTCAGTTAACATTGAGAATTCAAATCGCACGACAGAGAAGAATAGATGTTAAGTCATTCCTAAACTCTGTAGCCTCTGGGGGATAAGCACAAACGTCTCTGTACCGATCCCTCAGACTCTACTAAGCTTGTTCGTGAATTGTGAGACCTAAGCAACCTAGTTCTGTGATACCAACTTGTCACGACCCGAATTTCCATCGACGGGACCGTGATGACGCCTAACATTGAATCCGCTAGGCAATCCAACATTTTTGATTAATTACCTTACTCCTTTATCTTTAACATTTTACCAGACTTCATAACAAAATCACGAAAATTTCAAATATGAGATAACATGATTCAACAACTTGATATAATATTAATACGAAATCCAGAACCAAAGTACTCCTAGAACAAGTGTCACAATCTCACGGACTGTCTATGAATACTACAAATAGGAGTATGAACAAAATAAATACATCTGTCTCAGAAGTAAATAAGAACAGAACAGAACTAAAATGAAATAGGAGGGAACATCAAGGCCTATGGACGTCCGCAGATCTACCTCGGAGTTGCGCTGGATTGAAGGCAGCAACCCCGATCTAAGGTCCGAAGAGTCCAATATTGGGATTTGCACAAAAGTGCATAGTGTAGCATCAGTAAACCGACCCCATGTACTGAGTAAGTGTCGAGCCTAACCTCGGCGAAGTAGTGACGAGGCTAGAACACGTCAACCAACTAAACCTGTGCAGTTTAATCATATACAGAGAAAATAATAACAATAAGAATTAAGCAGCTAAATACAAGGAAAGGGGAACATGCTGAGGGGAGGAAATATCAGCTAATGGAGATAAGAAGTAAAACAACAAATTAGATATCAATTTAAACAACAGAAATAGCAGCACAAAAAAAAAGTGCATGACATCACCCTTCGTGCTTTTACTCTCATCCTCACCAAATAATAAACAGAATGCACGACATCACCCTTCATGCTTTACACCCTTTCTCACCCAAACAAATCATTAACAACAATCCGGCAAGGAAATTCAACAATATAACAATAATAAGAACCATAACGTCTCGGCAAAGGAGCCAACAATAGAATTAATATCATCCCAGCAAGGGAAACAACTATAACCAATTTCATTTAGTCACTTAACTTCAAGTAGTAATGCTCAACTTTAACCAATATTCAACAATGCTCAATACCAAGGAAATACCGCCAACACGGATAATGATCAAATTAAACTCAAGTAATGCTTAATGAAAGATCACATAAATCATAATATTTGACTCACGGGCATGCTTGACACCAACGGATAGGTACTTGTCACCACACCTATACGTTGAACAAATCACTAACAGGTAGCAAGTATGACACAATACCTATTCCCTCAAGCTAAGGTTAAGCCAAACACTTACCTCGAATTTCATGACCAACTCAAGCCTCAATTACCGCCTTCCCTTTAGAATTCGCCTCCAATTCGATTGTATCTAGAAATAATTAGCTTAATAATATCAATAAATGCTAAATAATTCAACCCCAATGCTTAATTATGAGTTTTCTATCATTCTTCCCAAAAGTCAAAAATCGACCCCGAGCCCTCTTGGTCAAAACACGAGGTTCGGACTAAAACCCGATCACCCATACACCCACGAGCCCGAATATATAATTAGTTTCGGAAACCGACCTCAAATCAAGGTCTAAATTCCCAAATTTGTAAAATCCCTAATTCTCCTAAAATTTCTAATTTCTACCCTTCAAGAACAAGATTTAGGCCTAAAAATATAGTGGGTGTTGATAAAAATTGAAGGGAATGAAGTTAAGAACACAAACCTATGATTTGGTGATGAAGTCTCTCTTCAAAAATCGCCCCTAAGCTTCCTTGGTTTTGAAAATATGAAGTTATGGCCTAATTCCCGTTTTGCTACTGTTTTTAAGAAAAGAACTGGACTGGCCTTCTATGCGTTCGCGTGCCTTTGGTCACATTCGCATAGGCTTATCCCTCCCTGTCCTACGCGTTCGCGTCTAAGGGGAGGCGTTCACATAGCTCACCCAGGTCCTGGACAACCCCCCTCCTACTACTGTGCGTTCGCGGTTGACCTGGTGCATTCGCGTAGAGTAATTTCCCAATGCTCCGCGTTCGCACCGCAGGTCTATGCGTTCGCGTGGGTTACCACGTTTGTTCGTTTCCCACGTGTTCACATAGGGTAATTACCTGGACACCAGTAAACAACAACTACACCAGATTTTCTAAGTCCGACAACACTCCGACGCCTATCCGAAACTCACCCGAGCCCTCGGGGCTCCAAACCAAACATGTACACAACCTTAAAAACATCCTACGGACCTACTCGTGCGATAAAATTGCCAAAATAACATCTTAAATAATGAATTTAGAAGAGAATTCAAAGAAAAATCTCAAAACTTTCAAACTTTCAAATTTCACAACTACGGGTCTGAATCACGTCAAATGATCTCTATTTCTTACCAAATTTTACAGGCACGACTCAAATATCATATTAAACATGTACCGGGCTCTGGAACCAAAATACGGGCCCGATACCATCAATTTCAAATAAAATAAAATTTCCAAAAACTCTTATAATTTCAATTAAACAATTTCTTTCAAAAATTCATTTCTCGGGTTTGGGACCTCATAATTCAATTCCGTGCATATGCCCAGGTCCCATATTTTCCTACGGACCCTCCGGAAATTCTTTAATTAATCATTTTATTCCGAACATGCTCTAATTAATCATTTTTCATCACAACATAATGAAATGCTTTGTAAAAGCTATTCCTCTTTTTTTCCCCTAATCAATTAATTGCTCTAACTTCTTTATAAATAGCGCTTAATTTTAGTAAGATACAAGTCTTATCACGTGCATTGCGCTTTCGCAAGTATTGGAACATGAAAACGTGATTAAATTGGTCCTAGTTACTTTTTGGGGCGTAGTGGAAGAAGGTTTATCGAACGCGGAAAGGATCCAATGAATTCGAAATAATTGAACGAGGAGTTTTATGAGGTGAAAATATCATGTACGATTTTTTAGAGTGACAGTAAGGGTGACTTATCTGTCAAATTTTCCACTATCACCCCCAAAAAATCAAACTCTGCCTTACGTAAAGTTGCCAGAGTACGATTAACCTCTGGATTTGAAATCACTGCTTATATACCCGGTATTGGAAATAATTTACAAGAACATTCTGTAGTATTAGTAAGAGGGGGAAGGGTTAAAGATTTACTCGGTGGGAGATATAACAGTGTTCGAGGAATGCTAGATGCCATCAGAGTAAAGGATCGTCAACAAGGGCGTTCTAGTGCGTTGTAGATTCTTATCCAAGACATGTATCATTTGATGATGCCATGTGAATTTCTAGAAACATGTGAAGTGTATGGCTAACCTAATAACAAAATTTTCTTAAGGGGACTGGAGTAGGTTACCATGAGACAAAAGATATTCTTTCTAAAGAGATTCGATTCGGAACTCTTATATGTCCAAGGTTCAATATTGATGGTGCATGGACATATGAGTTATATAGAGGAGAAGTATTGTGTGATTAACTAAGTATTTTTTTTAACAAGAGAATCTGCGGTCGCTACCTTTCGGCTCACAGGGTAAACCCCTCCCTTGTGTAGTAGTCCGTAAACATACAAGAATGTAAATCATACTAGGTTGCTCCATATAAATCTTCTCTTCCAAATCTCCATGAAGAAATGCAGTTTTCACATACAACTCCTCCACATAAAGATCTAGGCTAGCTGCTAACCTCAAAATTGTTCGAATAGAAGTCATTTTGACAATATGTGAGAAAATTTCATCAAAATCAATACCTTTTGTTCTGTTCGAAGCCTATAACCACCAATCGAGCTTTGTATCTGACTAGCTTGCCATTTTCATCTTTCTTGAGTTTAAGGACCTACTTGCATTTGAGTGGTCCTTTACTATTTGGAAGTTCAACTAGCTTGTACCTGTCATTTTTCTGCAGAGATTCCATCTCTTCTTGCATGGCTTTCTTTCACTGGTTCTTTTCTGTATGGGACAACACCTCCTTAATATTTTGTGGCTCCCCCTTATCACTGATGAGGACATACTCTGTGGCAGGGTACCTGCATGACTCTACCCTTGGCCTTTCTGATCTCCTCAGAGGTTGAGGTTGTTCTTCTCCCTGAGTGGGGTGTTCCACTTGCTCGACATCATCATCAAGTTTCCCCCTGCTCAATAACCCCACCAAGCTGCTCCCCTGCTCCGCAACCTCGTCGGTCCTACTTTTTTCCCTTGCGGGATTGTTAGAATTAGAAGGAATAGTAACAAAGTTAGGAATTGCACCATTTTTGGCCTTCTCTGGCATATCATCGGCAATTCCAACTTCACTTTCTCGGAAGACTACATCTCTGCTTCTGATGACCTTCTTCTTTACATGATCCCACAATCTGTATCTGAACTCTTCATCTCCATAGTCAATGAATGCAGAGAACATTTATCATCCATCTTTGTTCTCTGCTCCTTTGGTGCATGTGCAAAAGCTCTACAACTGAACACCTTCAGATGCGTGTAACACACTTCCTTGTTAGTCCAAACTCTCTTTGGGTTGTCAAACACCAATGAAACTGATGGACTCCTATTGATCAGGTAATAGGCTGTCTGAACTGCTTCAAGCGAGAATGACATAGGCAGTTTAGCCATTATGAACATGCTTCTCACCTTCTCCACAGTGGTGCGATTCATCCTTTCGGCTACGCCATTGTGTTGTGGGGTTCTAGGAACTGTCTTTTCATGTCTGATCCCATGGCTCGAATAGTACTCTTCAAATTCCCTTGAAGTGTACTCACTTCCATTGTCACTTCGAAGATGCTTTAGCTTTTGGTCTGTCACCCTTTCCACCATAACATGAAACTTATGGAACTGTATTTAAAAGAACATTGTTTTTGGCAGTTCCTCCGGTGTTTGCAAACGAAGCAGTGTGGGCAGATATCCTAGTAACTGTTCAAAAGAAAAAACAATAGTTGTAATATTGATACAATTTCCGTCAGTGCTACTACTCAAGGGAACCACATTCCCTTTATAATGATGTAATTTTGTGAAGGACGACTATTCAAGCAAGCACTACAAAACTAAAAACCATTTGTTTCAGAAAAAAAATATTTTTTTTGTTCAAAAGCTCCTCTTTAATTTTTTCTAAACGTCAAATCAAGAATTACATCTTCCAAGGGGATACAAGTTTTTTTAGGAGTGCACTATAATTTTTTCCATTTAAGCGCTTAACCATAATGTCATATTCTTTGTTTTTTGCATTTTAGAAAATTGGGAGATGAAGTGGGTAAATATCACATAAATCAAGAGTTAATGTGAATCTTCAGACAAAATATAACAGTGAAAAGCTCCAAATACTCGAATATACACACGATAATTTAAAGTAGGAGAACTTCTATAATAAAGTATTCGCTTTTAATGTTTCACTTTCAGTTCCCATTGCAAATATATCTTTTTTTTGAGTTTGGTACATGTAAATGAAGAAGAAAACGTCAACATCTCTATTTCATATACACATAAAGATTTCTAAACTTGATATACTTGTCATTGTGTTTTTGCCTTCATAAACACACATGTTTCACGCGCAAATTAATTGAATGTCATTTTAAACCTAACAAGTTAAGAAATGAATAAGCATATCTTTTAAATTGTATTTTTAGTAAATAAACTAACAAGGCTGTAAGGTTGTAACGAATTGCAACGAACAACCACGATTCCTTGAGAAAAGTAGCCAGACAGAGCGAGAATGAGAGAGTTGAACGTGGGAATGACTGATCTTCATAAAATTATGGTGTAATGATAGCATTTGTTATAATTCAACTCGATCTAAATTGTCACGATCCGAATTTTCCATCGTCAGGACCATGATGACGCCTAACATTACACTTACTAGGCAAGCCAATATTAGAGAATTATGAGCCAATTCTTTTACAATTCAGTGATTAACAATAAGCAAACTATAATAAGTCGAAATGAATGCGGGAATATATTAGTAACAGCTTTGATTATATACTATTTCTACCCAGAATCCGGAGTCACAATTCACGAACATTCTAAGATTTTACTACAAGTATTTGTCCGAAAGAAAATACAATTGTTTGCGAAATAAGGGAAACAATAAAGTATGGGGTATAGGAGGGGACGCCAGGGCCTACGGACGCCAACATGACTACCTTGGGTCTCCTAGTAAGTGAATCCTACAGCCAACCTCTCGATCAGCCCGAACCTGCTCCAAAATTTGCACAGAAAGTGCAGAGTGCAGTATCGGTACAACCGACTCCATGTACTGGTAAGTGCCGAGCCTAACCTCGACGAAGGAGTGACGAGGCTATGACGGGACACTCATAATATAATCTGCATACAATATATAATAAAAGCAGAAAGGAAGGCAGAATAATGAAACAGTAACTTGCAAGAAGCAAATACAGTTCTCAAAGTATTTCATCAGTGTTCAGCTACTACCAATCCTTAAGTACAATTTAGGACTAATGTACAACTAACACAATCAGGGAAACGTATAAACATATAGGTTAGGTTGTTGCGGCACACAACCCGATCCCACCATACATATCATATTCCTCCCTTGTTTCCTCTTATTAACATAAACAACAAAATATAAATAAAAGTGTTACGACATGCAACCCGATCCCATCATATCAAAATAATCAATATCACAGTTCATCCTTATTTCACCACAATCCACCCTTATTACACATGTTGCGGCGTGCAATCCAATCCCACCGTACAATATCAATTCACCCTTATTCCTCCTCAATGTATCACCCCTATTCCACCTGTTGCGACGCGTAACTCGGTCCCACCATATCAATATCAATTATTCAGTAAGTACAAAAATTTCACAATTCAAATCACATAACCCTTCACAAAGCTTAACTTCAAAACGAAACAATTAGGAAGCTTGTACACTATGAAAATTCACACAAGTAATACTACTCAGCGAGACCAATGCAGACTATACCATAAAGTACTAATAACCAGCTTAAACAAATAATATGAGACAATAAAGCTACGGAATAACTAATACCTTCAACGAAGGAAAGCAATGTCTAACAAGTAGCAATTAGGCATGGGAATTAAGTAAAGCATATAACAGTTAAGGCAGGGAAAAGGACAATATAAAAGGAACGGGAAGGAAACAGGCAAGCAGATAACTTGGCAACACATAAGTACTTGTTACCTCAAATATACACCGCTCACATGCATTTCATATAGAAAATAAGTCAAGGGTTACTAATCCCTCAAGTCAAAGTTAGACACAACACTTACCTCGCTCCACAAGCCACTCAATGCTAAATTACCGTTTTTCCTCTAGAATCCACCTCCAAACCACTCGTATCTAGCCATAATTAACTTAATAGCATCAAATACTGCTAAAGGAATCAATTAAAATGCATAAATTTAGATTTTCAAAACTTTTTCCCAAAAAGTCAAAAATCGACCCCAGGCCTACTTGGTCAAAACCCGAGGTTTGGACCAAAACTCATTCACCCATTCACCCCCGAGCCCGATTATGTAATTTGTTTCGAAATCCTACCTCAATTCGAGGTCTAAATTCCAACTATGCAAAAATCTCTAATTCTACCCAAACCCCCAATTTCTACCATGAAATCCTAGATTTTAGGTTGAAAATTCATGAAATGTAATGGGTAATTGAAAGAAAGTAGGTTAGTATCATTTACCAACAATTTGGGGAAAAACATCTTGTGGAAGAATCGCCTCTAGGTCTCTTAGTTTTGAAAATTTTGAAAGAATGGCTAAAATCCGTTTTTGGGTTCTGTTTTGATAGCTGGGCGACAATGTTCATCGCGTTCGTGTGAACACTGCCACGTTCGCGAAGAGCTGTACCTGCTAGGCTTACGCGATCGTGAAACTCTTATTGTGTTCACGAAGGCTACGCACCCCTGGCCTTCGCGTTCGAGAGTCCTTGCTCGCGTTCGCGATGAAGAGTGACTGACCCCCTCCCCTAGGTCCCAAATGCTACGCGTTCATGTTGAGCTGGTCGTGTTCGTGAAGTATAAGGCCCCCATCTCTACGCGTTTGCATAGTGTAAAATTCTCCTCAGCCTAGATCCCTTTGGCGATCGTGAGAATGGCTATGCGATCGCCAAGCACAATACACCAGAACACCAGATACAACATACACACACCAGATTTTCTAAGTTTCAAATCACCTGTAGCCTATCCGAAACTCACTCGAGCCCTCGGGGGCTCCAAACCAACTATGCACACAAGTCTAAAAATATCATACGAACTTGCTCGTGCGATCAAATTGCCAAAATAACACCTAGAACTACGAATTGAACACCAAATCGAATGAAATTTTCAAGAGAACTTTGAAATTCCTATTTTCACAATCGGACTTCCGAATCACGTCAAATCAACTCCGTTTCTCACCAAATTCGATAGACAAGTCATAAATTATATATGGACCTATACCGGGCTTCGAAACAAAAATACGGACCCGATATCAACAAGATCAAACATCAATCGATTCATAAAATCATTAATATTTCAAACTCTCAAATTTTTCATCAAAATTCCATATCTCGAGCTAGGGACCTCGGAATTCGATTCCGGGCATATGCCAAGGTCCCATATTTTGATATAGACCCATCGACATCGTCAAAACACGGATTTGAGTCTGTTTGCTCAAAACGTTGACTGAAGTCAACTCAATTTAACTTTTAAGGCAAAAATTCTTATTTTTATTAGTTTTTAACATATAAATCTTCCGAAAAAAATACCCGATTGTGCATGAAAATCAAGGAAGTCTAGAATAAGATATTCAAGGATTCAGAACATAGAATTTAGTTCTAAAATATGAGATGACCTATCGGGTCATCACACAAATCAATTTGTTCAAATAAAATAACATATATAATTATTTGCATTTTAAACAATAATATTGCACAATAGCACCAATACCAAAATTTTAATTGATCGCAATACACTACATCTATAAAAGAGTGAAGTTTAAAAGTTCTTACTCCTGATATAACTGTACTTGTGAAATATATGTATCATGGATCATTAATTCTTTATTGAAAAATAGATAACATACTTTCATATGCTAATTTATTTTCTTACTTGTGACGACTCGGCCGGTCGTCTTGAGAGTTATAGCTCCGATCCCCTATTAATTGTCTCCCCCATATCTTTTTCTGCTATTATGACTTGCCGAGAGGGTTCGTTTTGGTTTTGGGGGTGAATTGAGACACTTAGTCTCTTAATTGAAAGCTTAAGTTGGAAAAGTTGACCGAATGTCGATTTGTGTGTAAACGACCTCGGGTTTGAATTTTTATGGTTCTGTTAGCTCCATTAGGTGATTTCGGACTTAGGAACACATCCGGAATGTGATTTGGAAGTCCGTAGTAGAATCAGGCTTGAATTGGCGAAAGTTGGAATTTTGGCGATTTTGGCCGGCAGTGGAAATTTTGTTATCGGGGTTGGATTGGATTTTTGGAAGTTGGATTAGGTTCGTGGTGTCATTTTTGATCTGTGAGTAAAATTTGAGGTCATTCGGACATAAGTTGATATGTTTCAATGTCGTTTGTAGAATTTAGAAAATTCAAAGTTCATTAGGCTTGAGTCCGTGTGTAATTCATGTTTTTGATGTAGTTTGAGGTGACTTGAGGTTCAATTAAGCTCGTATGATGTTTTGGGACTTGTTGGTAGGTTTGGTTGAGTTCCGAGGGCCTCAGATGAGTTTTATGTGGTTAACTGATCATTTTTGGCCTTTGTGAAATAATTGTTATCTGCTGCTGTATGCTTCTGGATTCCCTTTACGCGTTCGCGAGAGGAGCCTCGCATTCACGAAGAGTGTTTGTGAGCTGAGGAGGATTTTTTCTTCGCGTTTGCGAAGAAGAGAACGCAAACACGAAGGTGTGATCTGTGTTTGCATTGCGAACGCGGGAGTAGGGTCGCGTTTGCGAAGAGGAGTGAGGTAGCTGGGGACCCCCAGTCTTTTGTTCTACGCGTTCGTGAAGCACTGAACGCGTTCCCGATGGTCAGAGTTGGTGAAGCATCGCGTTCGCAGGGAGAAGGACGCGTTCGCGTTGAGTTAAGCTGAGAGGTAGTCAAGTTTCTCTATGTGAACACGAGAGGATGGTCGCGTTCGCGATAAAGAAAATCTTGGCAGACATTATTAATTTCAAAATCAAGGGTTTGAGCCCATTTTTCATATTTTGAGCTAGAGACCACGGATTTGGGCGACTCTTGAAGGAGTTTTTGTGGAGTTGATTGAGGTAAGTAATTCTCACTTGGTTTTGGTTAATTCCCATGATTATGTCTTTAATTTCGTCATTAAATTAGTGATTTGGGGTAGAAAATTAGGAAATATTTGAGAAAAGTTCTTAGGCCGAATTTTGGGGTTTTTGTCGAGATTTTGGTATCGTATTTGAGTAAATTTAGTATGGTTAGACTCGTGAATGAATGTGTGTTCATAATTTGTTGCTTTTACCCGATTCTGAGACGTGGGTTCAGGGAGGCTTTTTGAGCGATTTTCCAATTTCTTACTTTAACTTTGATTCTGTTTCCTAGATTAGTTTCTTGTAGTTATATTTATTTTATGTTATTGGTTTTGGCTAGATTTGGGCCATTTGGAGTCGGATATTCATGGAAAGCGCATTATTTCGAATTGATTTGAGTTTGGTTCGAGGCAAGTTTCTTGCCTAACCTTGTGTGGGGGAAACTCCCCTTAGGATTGGTATTGTTGTTGATATATAAGTGTCGTGTACGTGAGGTAACGAGTACGTACACGAGCTAATTATTGTAAAAATACAATTTTCACTAAATAATAACATGTTTTTCCCTCATATTTTAACCCTATCAACATGTGTATTAACCTGTTAGATTAAGATAGCATACCTATTTGCCTTAACTGTTTACCTGAACTACGTACAACATGTTTAGTGAATTAGTCTTTCCTTAACTTCTACTTAGGTTGAATTGTAAAATTTCGTGTCGTAACTATTGAATTCTATTGTTTGGCTGCATATTTACTTTGGGACTATAGAACGGTATTCCGGGAGATCACCCTGTACTGCATATTTACTTTGGGACTACGGAACGGTATTCCGGAAGATCCCCATGTACTGCATATTTATTTTGGACTATGGAATGGTATTCCGGGAGATCCCCCTGTCTTGCATATTTACTTCGGGACTACGAAACGGTATTCCGGGAGATCCCCCTACAAATTTACATTTGGGACTACGAGACAATATCTCGGGAGATCCGTTGTTGTATTGCTGTGTACTGAGCTGTTGTTTTCTACGATTTCTTCCTTGTTAAATTTCAGTCCTTATTTACTGTGATATTTCATTTTTTTCATTGCCGTATTACATATATATATATATATATATATACCAGTAGGGCCCTGGACTGACCTCGTCACTACTCGACGGAGGTTAGGCTTGTGCACTTACTGGGTACCACTGTGGTGTACGCACGCCCTTTCATGCGCATGTTTTCGTGTGCAGATCCAGTTTCGTCTTACCAGCCTCATCACTATTTGCAGTCACTGCTGCTTATTGGAGACTTCAAGGTACATCTGCCGCACCCGCAGATCCTCGGAGTCCCCCTTTATCCCTTTATGTTCATTTTCCCCTATTTTCTATAGAAAATGATGTATAGAACATTTAAGGCTTCTTATTAGCTTGTGACTTGCGGTGTTCCGGGTTTTGGGAATTGTTTTGTACATTTCAGAAGTGATATTGTATATGCCGAGTGGAATTCAGTTGCTTATTAGATAATTGTTACTGTTAGTAGTTAATGTTCATGCTTTTGTTTCGTTTCCGCAAAGTGTTAGGCTTACCTAGTCGTAGAGACTAGGTGCCATCACGACAACTCACGGAGGGGAAAAATTAGGTCGTGAAAAGTTGGTACCAGAGCTCTAGATCTGATAATCAAGCACCCAAGCCTCTGCCAGAGCCGCCAGAGGCCGAGGCCAGGGTAGAGAACGACCACGCTGTGCAGCCAGAGCACATGCTCGAGCTGCGACAGAGGAACCCCCAGTAGCTCCAGCTGGAGGGCAGGCACCAGAGGTTCCTATTGCTACACCAGTCCTCGAGGAGACTTTAGCCCAGTTCATGAGCATGTTCAGCACCTTAGCTCAAGCTGGATTGATCCCACTAGCTCCCGCCACATCTCAAGCCAGAGGAGGGGCACAGACTCCCGCAGCCCGTACTCCTGAGTAGAGGGTCCATGTTGATCAGGCCCCAGAGTTTATTCCTATGCCGCTGGTAGCTCCAGTTCAACATGAGACCAGTACAACCGCTTCTGAGGCGGAGCAACTTAGACTTGAGAGGTACAAGAAGTACCACCCACCTACTTTCAACGGATTAGCTTCAGATGATTCTCAGGGTTTTCTGGAGGAGTGTCATCGTATTCTCCGTACTATGGGCATAGCGGAGACGAGTGGGGTTTCTTTTACCCCTTTCCACCTTAGAAGAGCAACCTATCAGTGGTGGCGTGCTTATGAGCTGAGAAGTCCGGACGAGGCAGCCTCACTCACATGGACTCAGTTCTCAGATATGTTTTTGAGAGAGTATGTTCCTCAGAGCCTCAGGTATGCATGGCGTGTGGAGTTTGAGCTGCTGCGCTAGGGTTCTATGATTTGTGTCAAAGTATGCAGTCCGTTTCAGTGAGTTGGCTTGACATGCACCGACCTTGGTTGCCACAGTTCGGGAGAAGGTTCGTCGCTTTATTGAGGGACTCCACCCCAGTATCGGGACCAGTATGGCCAGGGAATTCGATATGGATATCTCTTATCAACAGGTCATGAGTATTTCCAGGAGAGTGGATGGCATGCTTGCCCAAGACAAAGAGGAGAGAGGCCAAGAGGTCTCGAGAGACTAGTTATTATTCTGGAGCTCGTTCCCTAGCAGATCGCCATGGTAGGGGTTAAGTGAGTCGCCCTGTTCATTCAGATCTTCCAGCCGCCAGTGGTGTTCCATCTCTTTCCAGGCCCCAAGAGCCTTATTATGCACCGCCAGTATCTATTATGCCTCCTGCTCGGGGTGCTAAGCGGACAGTCCAGCAGACCTGGTCCGAGTCAGTCACAACAACCATGTCCTCCGAGGGGTTGTTTTGAGTGTGGTAATACTCATTATATGGTGAGGGATTGCCCCAGACTTGTGAGGGGTGCAACTCCATAGACTTCTCAGCCACCATGTTCTCCACGGGGTCCTCCGGCCATGCTTCCAGCACTAGCCACCGCCCCCATCTGCTCAGCCAGCTCGAGATGGAGGTCAGGGAGGCCGAGGTCGCCCTAGAGGGGGAGGCCAGGCCAGGTATTATCCTCTTTCGGATCATTCAGAGGCAGTTTCTTCCGAATTTGTCATTACAAGTATTGTTCCAGTCTGTCATAGAGATGTGTCGGTATTATTTACCCAGGCTCTACGTATTCATATGTGTCTTTTTATTTTGCTCCACATTTGGGCGTATCTCGGGATTATTTGAGTTCCCCTATTTATGTATCTACTCCTGTGGGATATTCTCTTATTGTGGACCATGTATATCGGTCGTGTTTGATTGCTCTTAGTGGTTTTGAGCCCAGAGCTTATTTATTATTACTCAGCATGGTACATTTTGATGTTATCTTAGGCATGGACTGGTTGTCGCCCCATTATGCTATTCTTGATTGTCACGCTAAGACCGTGACGCTTGCTATGAAAGCTTACCGCGATTAGAGCGGAAGGGTACCTTAGAGTATACTCCCAGCAGGGTTATTTCATTTCTTAAGGCTCAACGAATGGTTGAGAAGGTGTGTGATGCGTATATATCTTATGTGAGAGATGTTAGTAGTGATACCCTTACAGTTGAGTCAGTTCCAGTAGTGAGGGATTTCCCAGATGTGTTTCCAGCTGATCTTCTGAGCATGCTGCCCGACAGAGATATTGATTTTGGCATTGATTTATTGCCGGGCACTCAGCCCATCTCTATTCCTCCTTACCGTATGGCTCCTCCTGAGTTGAAGGAGTTGCTTGATAAGGGCTTCATTCGGCCCAATGTGTCCCCTTGGGGGTGCTCCGGTCTTGTTTGTGAAGAAAAAGACGGTTCTATGCGCATGTGTATTGATTATCGACTGCTGAGCAAGGTTACAGTGAAGAACAGATATCCATTTCCTCGCATTGATGACTTATTTGATTAGTTATAGGGTTCCAGGATGTTTTCCAAGATTGATTTGCATTCAGGCTATCACTAGTTGAAGATTCGGGAGCCAGATATCTCGAAGACTGCTTTCAGGACTAGATATGGTTACTATGAGTTTCTTGTCATGTCTTTTGGGCTGACCAATTCCCCAGCAGCCTTTATGCATTTGATGTACAGTGTGTTCCGGCCTTATCTTAACTCCTTCGTCATTGTGTTCATTTACGACATTCTAGTGTATTCTCGGACTCGGGAAGATCATAAGCAACACATGAGGACTGTGCTTCAGACTTTGAGGGAGATGAGGTTGTATGCAAAATTTTCTAAGTGTGAGTTTTGTCTAGACTCAGTGGCATTCTTGGGTCATGTAGTATCGAGTGATGGGATCAAGGTAGATCCGAAGAAAGTGGAGGCATCACAAAGTTGGCCTAGACCATCATCAGCTATGGAGATCCGCAGTTTTCTTTGTTTGGTGGGGTATTACCATCTCTTTGTAGAGGGATTTTCATCTATTGCAGCACCTATGACCAGGCTGACCCAGAAGGGTGCTTCGTTCAGATGGACAGAGAAGTGCGAGGGGAGATTTCAGAAGCTCAAGACAGTTTTGACTACAACCTCAGTATTGGTATTGCCTACAGGTTCGGGGTCTTGCACCATCTATTGTGATGCTTCGTGGATTGGTCTTGGCACGGTGTTGATGCAGGACGGTAGGGTGATTGCCTACGCGTCCAGACAGTTGAAGGTACATGAGAAAAACTATCATGTTCATGATCTTGAGTTAGCAGCTATTGTTCATGCCCTGAAGAGTTGTCGACACTATTTTTACGGTGTGCCTTGTGAGATCTACACCGATCACTGGAGTTTGCAGCACCTATTCAAGCAAAAGGATCTTAATTTGCGTCAGCGTAAGTGGTTGGAGCTACATAAGGATTATGGCATCACCATTTTGTACCACCTGGGGAAGGCCAATGTGGTGGCCGATGATTTGAGTTGTCGGGCGGAGAGTTTGGGGATTTTAGCATATCTTCCAGCAGCAGAGAGACCCTTAGAATTGGATGTTCAGGCCTTAGCCTGCCAGTTTGTCAGATTGGATATTTCTGAGCCAAGTCCAGTGTTGGCTTGCGTGGTCTCTCGGTCTTCTCCTTTATGATCGTATTAGGGAGCATCAGTATGATGACCCTCATCTGCTCGTCCTTCAGGATAGGGTTCAGCGAGGGGATGCTAGATATGTGACTATTGGTGATGATTCCGTGTTGACGATGCAGGGTCGGATATGTGTGCCCAATGTAGATGGGCTTCGGGAGTTGATTCTTGAGGAGGCCCACAGCTCGTGGTATTCCGTCCACCCGGGTGCCGCCAAGATGTACCAGGATTTGAGACAACACTATTGGTGGAGGAGGATGAAGAATGATATAGTTGGGTTTGTGGCTCGGTCTCTCAACTGTTAGCAGGTTAAGTATGAGCATATCCACCCGTGTGGCTTGCTTAAGATTTTAGAGGCGGATCACCATGGACTTGGTAGTTGGGCTCCCACGGACTTTGAGGAAGTTTGACGCTATTTGGGTGATTATGGATCGGCTGACCAAGCCAGCTCATTTCATTCCAGTGATGAGTACATACTCTTCCGAGCAGTTGGCTCAAATCTACATCCGTGAGATCGTCAGGATTCATAGCGTACCAGTATCTATTATCTCTGACCGGGGTACGCAGTTTATATCACGATTCTGGAGAGCCGTAAGCAGGAGTTGGGTACTGGAGTGGAGCTGAGCACAATATTTCACCTTTAGATGGACGGGCAGTCCGAGCGCACTATTCAGATTCTAAAGGATATGCTTTGTGCGTGTGTGATGGAGTCTGGAGGGCCATGGGACCAGTTCTTGCCACTTGCAGAGTTTGCCTACAACAACAGTTATCAGTCCATCATTCAGATGGCATCGTATGAGGCTCTGTATGGTAGGCGGTGTCGGTCCCTAGTGGGTTGGTTCAAGCCGAGCGAGGCCCGATTATTGTGTACAGATTTGGTCCAGGATGCTCTGGATAAGGTGAAGGTGATTCAGGATAGGCTTCGCACATCCTGGTCCAGAAAGAAGAGTTATGCAAACTGGAAGGTTTGCGATGTAGCATTCATGGTTGGAAAGCGGGTCTTGCTTCGGGTATCGCCTATGAAGGGCGTTATGAGGTTCGGGAAGAAGAGCAACCTGAGCCCGAGGTACATTGGTCCTTTTGAGGTGTTGCGGAGTGTTGGAGATGTTGCTTATGAGATTGCCTTACCTCCCAGCCTAGCAGGAGTTTATCCAGTATTCCACGTTTCTATGCTCCAGAAGTATCACGGTGATCCGGCTCATGTATTGGATTTTAGCTCAGTCCAGTTTGACAAGGATCTATCTTGTGTTGAGGAGCCAATGGATATTTTGGACAGGTAGGTCAGAAAACTAAGGTCAAAGAACATTGCTTAAGTAAAGGTTCAGTGAAGGGGTCAGCGATGGAGGAGGTGACTTGGGAGACCGAGCAGGATATGCGCAGCTGTTATCCTCATCTTTTCACAGCTTCAGGTATGTCTCTACACTCGTTCGAGGACGAATGGTTGTTTTAAGAGGGGGAGGATGTGACGACCCGACCGGTCGTCTCGAGAGTTATAGCCTCGATCTCTTATTAATTGCCTCCCCCATATCTTTTTCTTCTATTATGACTTGTCGGGAGGGTTCGTTTTGGTTTTCGAAGTGAATTGAGACACTTAGTCTCTTAATTGAAAGATTAAGCTGGAAAAGTCGATCAGATGTTGAATTGTGTGTACACGACCTCAGATTTGAATTTTTATGCTTCCGTTAGCTCTGTTAGGTGATTTTAAACTTAGGAGCGCGTACGAAATGTGATTTGGAGGTCTGTAGTAGAATTAGGCTTGAATTGGCGAAAGTTAGAATTTTGGCAATTTTGGCCGGTAGTGGAAATTTTGATATCGGGCTCGGATTGGATTTTTGGAAGTTGGAGTAGGTTCATGGTGTCATTTTTGACTTGTGTGTAAAATTTGAGGTCATTCAGACGTGAGTTGATATGTTTAGACGTTGTTTGTAGAATTTAGAAATTTCAAAGTTCATTAGGCTTGAATCCGTGTGTAATTCGTGTTTTTGATATGGTTTGAGGTGATTTGAGGATTCGATTATGTTTGTATGATGTTTTGAGACTTTTTTGTAGGTTTGGTTGAGGTCCCGAGGGCCTCGGGTGAGTTTCGGGTGGTTAACAGATCATTTTTGGCCTTTGTGAAATAGCTGTTATCTGCTGATGTATGCTTCTAGTTTCCTCTTACGCGTTCGTGAGAGGAGCCTCACTTTCACGGAGAATCTTTGTAAGCTGAGGAGGATTTGTTCTTTGCATTCACGAAGAAAATAACGCAAACGCGAAGGTGTGATCTGTGTGTGCATTACGAACGCAAGAGTAGGGTCGCGTTCGCGTAGAGGAGTGAGGTAGCTGGGGATCCCCAGTCTTTTGTTCTACGCGTTCGCGATGGTCAGAGTTGGTAAAGCATCGCGTTCGGGGGGGGGGGGGGGGGGGGAGACGAGCGTGTTCACGTTGATTTAATCTGAGAGGCAGTCAAGTTGGTCTACATGAACGCGAGAGGATGGTCGCGTTCGCGATAAAGAAAATTTGGGCAGACATTATTAATTTCAAAATCGAGGGTTTGAGCCCGTTTTTCATATTTTGATCTAGAGACCACGAATTTGGACGATTCTTGAAGGGGTTTTCGTGGAGTTTATTGGGGTAAGTAATTCTCACTTGATTTTGGTTAATTCCCATGATTATGTCTTTAATTTCATCATTAAATTAGTGATTTGGGGTGGAAATTGGGGAAAATTTGAGAAAAGTTCTTAGGCCGAATTTTTGGGGTTTTGATCGAGATTTTGAGTAAATTTGGTATGGTTAGACTCTTGAGTGAATGGGTGTTCATAATTTGTGACTTTTACCCGATTCCGAGACATGGGTCCCGGGAGGCTTTTTGAGCAATTTTCCAATTTCTTGCTTTAACTTTGATTCCGTTCGCTAGATTAGTTTCTTGTAGTTATATTTATGTTATGTAATTGGTTTTGTCTAGATTTGGGCCACTCGGAGTCGGATATTCGTGGAAAGAGCATTATTTTTCGGATTGATTTGAGCTTGGTTCGAGGTAAGTGGCTTGCCTAACCTTGTGTGGGGAAACTCCCCTTAGGATTGGTAATGTTGTTGAAATATGAGTGCCTTGTACGTGAGGTGACGAGTACGTACACATGATAATTGTTGTAAAAACCCGATTTTCACTAAATAATAACCTGTTTTTCCCTCATATTTGAACCTTATAAGCATGTGTAATATCCTGTTAGATTAAGATAGCATGCCTAGTTGCCTTAACTGTTTACCTGAACTATGTGTAGCATGTTTAGTGAATTTATCTGTCTTTCCTTAACTTGTACTTAGATTGAATTGTAAAATTTCATGCCATAACTATTGAATTCTATTTTTTGACTACATATTTACTTTGGGACTACGAAACGGTATTTCGGTAGATCCCCCTGTACTGTATATTTACTTTGGGAATACGGAACGGTATTCCGGGAGATCCCCCTGTACTGCATATTTACTTTGGGACTACGGAACGATATTCTGGGAGATCCCCCTGTCTTGCATATTTACTTTGGGATTATGGAATGGTATTCCGGGAGATCCCCTGCACATTTGTGACTACGAGACGGTATCTCGGGAGATCCCCTGTTGTATTGCTGTGTACTGAGCTGTTGTTTTCTATAATTTCTTCCTTGTTAAATTTCAGTCCTTATTTACTGCGATATTTCATTTTTGCATTGCCTTATTACATATATATACCAGTAGGGTCCTGACCTGACCTCGTCACTACTCGACGGAGGTTAGGCTTGGCACTTACTAAGTACTACTGTGGTGTACTCATGCCCTTTCCTGCGCATGTTTTCGTGTGCAGATCCAGGTTCGTCTTACCAGCCTCATCACTATTTGCAGTCGCTGCTGCTTATTGGAGACTTCAAAGTACATCTGCCGCACCCGTAGATCCTCGTAGTCCTCCTCTATCCCCTTATGTTCATTTTCCCCTCTTTTCTATAGAAAATAGAACATTTAAGACTTCTTAGTGGCTTGTGACTTGCGGTGTTCCGGGTTTTGGGAATTGTTTTGTACATTTCAGAAGTGATAATTGTATATGCCGAGTTGCATTAAGTTTCTTATTAGATAATTGTTACTGTTAGTAGTTAATGTTCATGCTTTTGTTTCGTTTCCACGAAGTATTAGGCTTACCTAGTCGTAGAGACTAGCTGCTGTCACGACAACTCACGGAGGGGAAAAGTTGGGTCGTGACAAGTTGGTATCAGAGCTCTAGATCTGACAATCAGGCACCCGAGCCCCTTGCCAGAGCCGCCAGAGGTCGGCCGGAGTAGAGAACGACCACGCGGTGCAGCCAGGCACCTGCGCGAGCTGCGACAGAGGAGCCCCCAGTAGTTCCAACTGAAGGGCAGGCACCAGAGGTTTCTATTGCTGCACCAGCCCTCCAGAAGACTTTAGCCCAGTTCATGAGCATGTTCAACACCTTAGCTCAAGCTGGATTGATCCATCTGAGATAAACAAGGGATACAACAAAATATGTAGCAGTAAGAAGTATGAATATCATGATAATGAAATTTGAAATTTAGCATGTAAAAAATGAAAAATATAACCACATAAAAATAAGTAGTGCATAAGGAAAATCCGTATTTTGTAATAATTATAAGAGTATATTTAATTTAAGCTTCAACAAGGACCAACCAACCAAACGGCCCCTTATTACCCTTATTACTTTCCCGCTCAAACTTAAGGCGGTTACATTTTTGTGGATTACATTAAGTTATGGATTACATTAAGTGATAAGTTTCTAATCTCGACTAGAAAAATTCTTTCCCGCTCTCTCTCACTCTCTCTCTCTCACACACACAAACAAAGTCTCTCTCGTGAAGATAAACAAACTGGCACCACCCCAAACTCCACCGCCGCTGCAATAATTTCATGGGTAAAAACGATAAATCGGGCGTTTATGACTACAAATAACTCAGTCAATCCAAGCAATTAGAACTACTCTGTAACTCACCTAGTGACGTTAATCACAAATGTGATTACGTGGCATGCGAAGGCAAGGCATATCATTCAGTGAATCTTTTTCTGCCCCATTATAAACAAGTCAACAAGACGGTCCCTCGTGATGAGAAACATATGTGCCTTTTCTACCATAACTACTATACTATACATATGTGCCTCTTCTACTGGTGACCTTCTCTCACGGGAAATTTTATATGCACGACTACTGAATTAGGTAAGTTATGTTTTCTTTTTGTTCTTTATTATATCACAATAATTATTTCTTTGCCCTAATTCTTCCTTCTATATATTGATTGATTTAGGGCAGCTAACAACTACCTTTTCCGACTTTTCGATTCTGTTCCTCATTGCTGATTCCTCACCGTTTTTTTGCCCTTGGTAGTTTTCGTACTTGTTTTGAAAGAATCCATCTTGGTAATAATGATATTGGTGATATAAATAAAAAGATGCCACTGATATTGGATTCCACGTCTAGGGAGAGTCCAAGATGTTTACTTGTGAATGCAAGAATTTTAAATCTGTAGAAGGACTCAAGAATCATTACGATATTGCCCATAAGTAGTGCAAAAAGACACTTGGTATCTGCATGAACAATGAAGAGACAGTTAGAATATTGAACTCATAAAAATTAAATATTATGTCCGCCTCTAGAAGTTTTCATCAAGTAAGTAAGATTCAGATCATCCAAAATGCATATGATCGGCAAACTTATGTCTTTTAGTTTGACATTGATATTTAAGTTTTATGTTGGATAAGTTTCTAAAAATATATATGTATAAATATACTTCGACATGATATATTTTATGATCTTAATAACGTTTAACATATATGATGTTGGAAAAATATTGGTAATTATGGAGAGTAAACGATTTAGCTTGAGGCATGACACTGTCTTAAGGATATTTCGCCACAACGTAATGAATAAAATTAGGCGTATTTCCCAGGATTCAACAAACTCTTCTAGTATAAACTAGGAGCAGAAACAACAAATATTAAATAAAAGAAAACCCAACATAAAAGAATGAAATAGAAAAGCTTTTACTTTTTGTCACACTTATTTCACCCATCAAAATGATCACAAAGGAATATTATATATAGTCCAAAATTAATATGGACATCTGATTTTCAATAATAAAATATTGCATACTGAAGTTAATGTCAAAAATGTTATCAAAGTTAAGAAACATATGTTACATAACTGTCACGACCCAAACATTCCTTCGAACCATGTCGTGACGGCACCTAATCTCTACGACTAGGTAAGCCTAACAATTCACATAAAATACCAATATTGAAAAACAAAGTTTGACTTCTAACTGCAATAGATACTAAATAAACAAAAACGATACCACTCGGTATGTACAATAACCAAACTCTACTTACACAGCTTTCCCAAAATCCGGAATGACATGAGTCACAAGATATAGAAAGTAAATAACATCTCTATACACCGGAGTCTAGTAGACAAATACAGAAAAAACGTTTGACACGGGGAAGAACAGAAGGGGACTTCGAGGTCTGCGGACGCGACAGGTATACCTTGAAGTCTCCAACAACCACCTTGAACTCACGGATACTGCGGCTGATAACGAGCACCTAAATCTGCACACAAAATATGTGCAGAAGAGTAGCATGAGTACACCACAATTGGTACCCAGTAAGTGTCGAACCTAACCTCGATCGAGTAGTGATGAGGTCAGGTCATGCCCACTAGTATATAATAATAAAAAAAATGAGAATAAACAGTATAATAAGAGACTAGAGTTCAACAAAGGAAAACCAATGAAATAACAGAACAGTACATTGAAATAAGCAACAGGGGATCTTCCGAGATACCGTCTCGTAGTCCCAAAAGTAAATATACAGGAAGAAATCCCGAGGTACCGCCTTGTAGTCTCAAAAGTAAATGTGCAAGGAGAACTCCCGAGGTACCGCCACGTAATCTCGAAAGTAAATGTGCAGGGGGATCTCCCGGGATACCGTCCCGTAGTCCCAAAAGTAAATATGCAAGGGGATCTCCCGAGATACCGTCCCGTAGACCAAAGTAAATACACAGCGTAATCAATTGCAAACGGTAAGTACAACAGGAAAATCTACGGTCTAGACTAAATACAAGTCAAAAGAAACATGAATTCAATAGGCATGTTGCAAAGAGTTCAATTAAGTAACTAAGGCACGTAGACATGTTATTTTAGGCTAACAGGGTAACTACGCATGCTAGTAAGTTCAATTAAAGTGGAAACAGGAAATTACTTGGTAAAAATTAGGTTTTTCAATAAATATACCATGTACACGCTCGTCACCTCGCGTACACAGTGCTCACATAGTAAAATCAATACCAAATCCTAATGGAATTTCTCCAACACAAAGTTAGGCAAGCCACTTACCTCGAACCAAACTAAATCAATCGGTAGCAATGCTCTTACCACGAATATCTGGCTCCGAATGGCCCAATCTAGCCAAAATCAATTACATACCATAAATATAGCCATAAGAAACTAATCTAGTAAATGAAATCTAAGCTAAAGCGAGAAAATAAGAAATCGTCCCCAAAAAGCCTCGGGCCCACATCTCAAAATCGGGTAAAAATCACAAAATACGAACACCCATTCACTCACGAGTCTAACCATACAAGAATTACTCAAATCCTACCTCAAATCGCCTTCCAAAACTCGAAATTATAGCCTATGAAGTTTCTACCATTTCCCCCCAAATTTCCAACTCAAATCCTTAATTAGAAGATAAAAATAATGATAGATTCATGAAATATAGCCCAATATGAGTTAGAACCACTTACCCAACAATTTCCTTGAAGGAGCCTCGAAAAATCATCTCCCACCGAGCTCTCAAACTCCCAAAATCGAAATGGGAAAATTAACCCTCGAAATCCTATTTTCTTCCTAGTAAACTCGCTTTTGCGAGCCTTCAACCGCACCTGCGGGAATTCCATCGCAAATGTGAAAATCACTTAAGAGGTCTTGGTCTGCATCTGTGGCAAGAGGGCTGCACCTACGTGTGCTCACTTGTGGAACATTGTCCGCTTCTGGGGTTTCCTTAGGTACATCTGCGGGCATCGCAGATGCGGAATTCTCCTTGCACCTTCCAAGCATCCAAACTCCGCATCTGCGCTTGATCTACCGCACGTGCGATCCCGCACCTGCGGCCTCCCCACCGTAGGTGTGAAACACCAGAAACCAGAAACACTACAACAATAGCATAAGTCTAATATTTTATCCGCTAAGCATCCGAAACAC
Source organism: Nicotiana knightiana (assembly GCA_005239525.1). NCBI lineage: Eukaryota > Viridiplantae > Streptophyta > Magnoliopsida > Solanales > Solanaceae > Nicotiana > Nicotiana knightiana. The sequence continues at coordinate 58,018 of ML439284.1, forward strand.
ACCCGAGACCCCCGGGACCTTAACCAAATACACCAACCAGTCCTAAAACACCATATGAACTTAGTAGAGCCCTTAAATCACATCAAACAATGCTAAGAACACAAATCCCCCTCCGATTCAAACTTAAAGAACTTGAAACTTTCAAATTCGACAACTGATACCTGAAACCTATCAAACCACGTCCGATTGACCCCAAATTTTGGACACAAGTCATAATCAACTTACGGACCTGCTCCAACTTCCGAAATTGGAATCCGACCCCGATATCGAAAAGTCCACTACCAGTCAAAATCTCCAAAATTTTGACTTTCGCCATTTCAAGCCTAAATAAGCTACAAACCTCCAAAACACAATACGGACACGCCCCTAAGTCCAAATTTACCCAATGAAGCTAATGGAACTGACAAAACTCCATTCCAGAGTCGTCTTTATAAAGTTTCGACTACGGTCAAAATCCTAAGACTTAAGCTTCCTTTCAGGAACTAAGTGTCCCAAAGTACTCCGAAACCATGACTAACACCTTCCTGTAAGACACATAAGCAGAAAAAGATACGGGAAAATCAGTAGATAGAGGATCGGGGTTCTAACTCTCAAAATGACCGGGCGGGTCGTTACAATAAACTTAAATGCATTCAGCCAAAAACATAAAAGTCAAAGTGTTTCCGATAGCCATAATGATAGCCATTTAAGGTTAGTAAAATTATTATATTCAAAAGGAAATAATTTTTTGTTACAAATATATTTAAAATAATTGCTATAATAAAGGCTCATTAACATAATATCAAAAGAATGAAACTAGACATCAATTTGAATATTTCTTTTTGGATTATCAAATTATTTTTTAACAATCCCCACATAAATCAAAAACAATATTGAGTAATAGAGTAAAATAAAAAGTTTCGTTGGGTTTTCATAAATGAGCATAATGCGTCGAATCTGGTGTCTCTTGGACTATGAACCAGACCTAGATAAAATAAGAATAACCTTACAGAACAGTTGGTGAAGTTTAAAACTTCTATGGACCAAGAATTCTTTTGTAAGTTTAGTGTCTTATCTGTCACATTATACTCGCACACACTTTGTTGTTTGACACAGTTTTGCGCTAATAGACCATGCGCACGCCTGGTTTTCATGAGTGCTCTAAAAATTTTTTATCATAAATTTCATAGGAGCGGCCCCACTCCACACTCATATAGGTCCATCCATCAAGTGTATTCTGCAGCGTAATACACCACCTATAAAAGGCTATGGATTATTGGATTAAGAGTTTAATAACTCAGCCTCACATTCCTTGCAGTCTTGCACTATATACACACACCATAGGAAGAGACATAATTTAATAGTGCATATTTGATAAACTAATGACTCATTATTACCCATACGAACCTACTTCATGGGATCTCCAATCACATAGATTGGGTTACCATCATTGTTGATACATCTCAAATTGGCAAAAGTCTCAACCACTCGATATTTCATTTACAAGTCAAAGGATCGGTCATATCCTCTTTTGACTACATAATATGTATAAAAAATTCTAATCTCTAAGCAATTGTTATATCACATTACGTCTCTAGAGAATGTATCTACTCTTCCGATTGAAAGATTTATATTCTTACAATGGCTATTTCGCCTCAGCAATCACAATTCATCGATACAAATGTTGTCACCTTAATTCTTAGAATAATCACCAAGAGGTTGCTTAATCAACCTTATTGCCAGAAAATTTCAATACCATAATACCGCACCAAAAGGTGATCACAATCACTATTGATCTTTTTATCATCTGAATCAAAGACCCAATATCATCATTGCATTCTTCTAATACAATGAAAAATTCAAATACAAAATACTAACTCGTAGTATTTCTCAAGTAACGCTCAAAATCATCTCAAAAGAAAAGAAACTTGACTTCCATACAAGTGCCTTTGAAATATGCAACACATATTAGAAATTATTTTCTTTTGGTATCTTTCATATTCAAATACCAATGTAAAAATATTGAAGCAACTTTAACTTCAATAGAAATATCTTAAATAAGAAATGGGTCATAATTCAACAATTTCTTCACCCAAATATTTAAGAAACCTAAAGTAAAATACCGTGAACCCCACATTTTCAGAACTTTTAAGGTAGGGGGTAATATTTCATAACCTATAAGAAGTATTACCAACTTTTCACTTAAATAATTATGTATAGCTACTGTCATTATATTATCATAAACACTTATTTTAAATAAGTACAAATACTAGCATTTTTGACATTTATTTTAAAATTAGTAGGAAACATTAACAAATCATGATCACAATACTCATTCCCCATAGAAAAAATTATATTTTTATTGATGCAACCTCATCATTCTCAAAGAAAATTTTCACTCCGAACTTTTTCTAACAATTCTACGGGAACTAAATTTGCCCGAATATTAAGGTTATGGATCACCCAATTAATACTAATATTTTTCACAAGTGAGTTTAAAAAGAAATTTTTTATTCTAAGAACTTGAGTAGTTCTTGAATCACCAAAATAAATAAATCATTCTTCTTGTTCTTCACTTGAGTATAGGACACAAAATTAACTTTACTAGCACAAATATACTTAGTAGCACAAGAGTCTAACATTCAGCATGTTGCATTAGCCACAAGATTCGCTTAAGAAATGACCACAACAATTATATCATACGCTTAGTCAAAATTATTTTTGACGTTGCAGGATTATTATTTCTCTCTAATCCTCTTCTACATTGAGAAATAGATAATGGCTTAGTGTGCCCCACAAAACAATTATTATTTCTAAATCGTTCTTTTAGATATATGTATACTAGAATAATTAATTCATATAGTCAGATTTTGATGCATTAGAAAATTAAGTTTTACCACCGTTCAAAACGAATAATATATTGCCTCTTTAAGATTTTAAGAGATGAAATAACGAGAACTACAAGCATCACTTATAAGACTAAAGAGTTAACATGCATTTTCTTTTACAATACAAAATGTACATAAATAATAACACGTTACAAATTGATACTAGTAAATAATGCACAACCCGAAACACTAGTAAAACTAGAAAGAAATTATATGTACATTCTTAACGTGAAAGTTTGTCTGCATGTTATATTCTCACGAGAATAAGCATAAAAGAATAAGAGGTATTAGTTCAATTACGCGTATATGACACTTTGATATAATGTTGCGCAAAAATATATTAAGTGAAAGATATTATCGTACGTCAGTCAATTAGAATTCCATAAGTAGTATTCTCCATAAGAACAAAGTGAGATATCCTTAAGGTTGTTGAAAAAATAATGGTGACTATGAGGAATAAACGATTTAGCTTGAGGTGTGTCAAGGACACTCTCCTGAAAGATATTTCATCCACACTGTAATAAATAAAATTACACGTATCCCCTAAGATTCAACAAGCTCTTCTAGTATAAATCAGGAGTAAAAAAATTAAAAATAAAAGAAAACTCATCACAAAAGAATGAAGTTGAAAAGCTTTTACTTTTTGTCACACTTATTTTACCCATCAAAATGATCACAAAGGAATATTATATATAGTCCAAAACTAATAGGGACATCTGATTTTCAATAATAAAACATTGCATATTGAAGTTAATGCCAAAAACGTTATCAAAGTTAAGAAACAAACATTACATAACTTTAAATGCATTAAGCCAAAAATGTAAAGTTAAAGTGTTTTTGATAGCCATTTAAGATTAGTAAAATTATTATATTTAAAATTAAACTAATTTTCTGTTACAAATATATTTAAAATAATTGCTATAATAAAGGCTAATTAACATAATATCAAAAAAATGAACCTAGACATCGATTTGAATATTTCTTTTTGAGTTATCAAATTATTTTTCTAACATATGAGAACTATGGTTTTGAGTATATGAAAGAAATGAAGATGAGATCAGGAGAGGATTCACTTAGGCGTCGTTTGGTAGGAGATATTAGAAAAAATAATACAAATATTAACTTTATGTATTACTAATATCTTGTTTGGTATATTTTTTAACCTGTGTATAAATAATACTTATTAGTTATACATCACACTTGACATTATCCTATGCATAAGTAATGCATAAAAAATCATGATATTAGTAATACCAAGACTATTAATGCATGCATTAGCATAGTTACAATGTTCAGGATGCTCGAGCATCCATCGACTCCTAGAACAACTATATGTATAGAAAGTAGAAACTGATGTTAACTACTGGACCGGCGTCAGTCCCTAAAACTGTATGATGGGTGCTTTGGGTGGAAGCTGAACTTGAAGGCCCTCTCTTGAAAAGGGCGACAGTTCAATTCCCATTTCCTACAACTTTTTAAGTGCCTCGGGTCTTCTTTTTCTTAGTTGACTTCTCCTTCTGTTTCTCCCATACAACTTCCAATTTCCTTTTTTATACTATTTTTATTGGAATTTCCTTTTAGTTTGCTGATTTTTACCTTAATACTTGGTTTTAACTTATAAGATTCTTGTGTTTATTACTTATTCTAGTTGATTTTTCCTTCTTTTTCTCCTTTTAATAATTTTTTGTTCACTTTTCTTATTATCATGTTCAAATAGTTGTGTGCTTATATTTTATGATTAGTAGCAACTTTGATCACGCTCAACTATGCTTATAAAAAGGACTAAGCGATCGTTGCAAATATAATCCGATTCACAAGCCCAGAGTCGAATCCCACAGAGAATTAACCTGCTAATCACAACTGCTATTTTCGCAAGAATCAAGTAATCAATTTTCAGAAATATTGAATAATGAGTTGAGTGTTTACTAACTAAAAATAAGGTAATTAAAAAGCTGTAATTTTATTACTAACAAAGCAAATGTTGTAGACAAGATTGGAAAGGTCTAGAGTTACGATTTCCCCTCTTATCGGAATCCTCCCTGCTACGTCTCCTATAGCTCAGATATTCTCTACCTATCGTGAGCACTTTAGGTGTCGTAATTTTCTTCCGAGCAAATACAATAATTTACTAAACGTATTCTTCCGAACCATGCTAGCTGGCACTAGTTTACCACTCACTAAGATCGCACCAAAATTTTATTAATCCTAATCCCACCTTCAAAGCCTCATTATGTCACGACACGAATCCTAACCCAGGTCGCGATGACGCCCAACACCATAGTCAGGCAAGCCACCATCAATCTACTGGTGAGTTTCTTTTAATTTACCAAAACATTTCCAACACTTACTTAGTTTAGATTTTAGACATTGGGCAAAAACGAATAATTTAGACAATCTTAAGCAGAAATAGTCCTAAAAGTCATAATTTAATATTTACATCCCAAAAATAATGTCTACTCATGTGTGCCAGGAACTAGTGTCACAAGTCTACAGGCATACTAGTAGAGTAAAAACAAAAGAAGTAATAGACTGCCCTACTGTCTGCAAAGGAATAGACATAAATAACAAAAGAAGGCTTCATAAAACTGTTGAGGGTCGTCAAGAGGAGCAGCTCACCGTGAAGTCTAGACCAGGTATATATCAGGGACGAACATCGGACTGATATCTAGATGCACCCGCTTCATAGCCTGTACAATTAAGTACAGAGTGTAGCATGAGCATATAAATAATACATAGAGTATCCAGTCTAATCTCGAATAAGTAGTGACGAGAGTTCGACGTGACACTTACTAAGGTCAAAATAATATGTTTTAAATGTAAGGCTAAGCAGGGATGACAATCATGAATAATAATGAAGACATGAACATCAAATATCCTTTACAAATACCTTTACGTGTCAAGTTCTCTAGCATACAAATTACCTAGTTTTCCTTTTTCATGGTGTCGAACAGATACATAATCACAGAACACCCAACATCTAACAAAAACATAATATGCCGTGAACGTACGACTGACACAATGCAAAAATAAATGTGCACCACCGAAGGGTCGAACACCTCGAACCATAGATGCATCTATTACACCGCTCACGAATCGAACATGCGACACAGTTGACATAATAGTAGGGCTACCCCACTCGCGAATCATACATGCGACGCGGGTACCCGTATACATACATACACATAATTAACAAGAAATCAGGAATTCAGTGGAGAATATACTTATAGAGAAGGATTCAATAATATAAATTTCAGAATGTAACCTCCTAGATGTTCACTTAATAATTCAAGGATATTAGGCAACCTACATTAACATTTAAGATTTTAGATACGACACATACAACATGCTTGTGAATCCTAAACTCCCCGACATAACATATAGTAGCTACGCACGGACTCTCGTCACTTCGTGCGTGCGTAGCCCCCACAAATAAGGACATGCAATTATTTATATTCACCTATGGGGACGATTCCCTCATACAAGGTTAGAAAAGAGACTTACCTCGTGTCAAGCCTACTTTCGGGGTCAAGAACGCGCCCGAAACTCCAAATTCGTCGCCCAAGAAATCGAAGATAGTCAAACATCATATTAACAAATCTATGCTCAAAAGTCCATAATTATCCTACTTAAATGGCCATTTCAACCCAAATTGGAAAATCCTAAAATACACCCCCGAACCCACATGCCCGGATTTCGGAAATTTTCGGAGGAAATACTTACCCATATCCTAAGGATCAATATTATAATGGTTTTTGTATGATTTCGTAAAACATTTCTTGGTAAATTCTTGTTTTTATCAAAACCCTAGGTTTCGCTCTAAACCCATGATTTCTACTAATTTAAGGTGTTAATCTACCCAAGAATTCAAGTATTAAACTCACTACATGGTAGGAATTACTTACCTTACAATTTCTAGCTCGAATCCCTCCTTCACCAGCTCTCCAAATCATCCAAAATGATGAAAAATGGTTCAAAAATGGCTAAGTCTCGCATTTAAGACGACCTCACTGCCTACAGGTTTTTCGCACCTGCGGTCTCGCATCTGAGATAAGAATCTCGCATCTGCGGAAAAGGGGGAGGGGTGCTGAGCGGAGACCACACTTGCGGCTCCACTTTTGCGGAAAATGATCCGCAACTGCGGAACTGGGCAACATCCCCTGGAGTCGCACCTGCAAGGATGGGACCGCAGAAGCGGTCTGGCACCTGCGGCTATACCTCCGCAGGTGCGGTCGCACCAGATCTAGTGCACCAGCAGTCTTTTAAGGCTGGTTTTTGCCTCGCGCGATGCCCGAATGGCATCCAGTCCCACCCGAGACCCCGTCCAAATATACCAATAAGTCCTAAATCATAATACGGACTCGCTCGAGCCTTCAGAATGTCTGATCGACGCTAAATCTAAAATCATACCCCAAAACCTATTGGATCAAACTTAAGAACTTTAAGTTCTTGAATTCACTTTCAACACGCCAAAACGTACCTATACTACTCGGACTGACACCAAATTTTGCGAGCAAGTCATAAATGACATAACGGAACTATTCCAGATCTCGGAAATCCGTTTGGACCTCGATAACACAAAAACACGTTCCAAACCTCAATTTGAACTTAAAGAAATTCTTATTTCACTATTTGGCGCCGAAACGCTCCCCGGTCATCCAAAACCTGTTCCGAACTCACGCCCAAGTCCGAAATCATCATACGAACCTACCTGAACCTTCAAATCTCAATTCCAAGGTCGTTTACCAAAAATGTTGACCGAAGTCAAACTTGGCCTTTAAGGCCAACCTTAAGGAACTAAGTGTTCCTATACAACTCCAAACTCCTCCAAACCTCGAACCACCCGTCCTCGCAAGTCATAAATCAGTAAAAGCAACTACGGGAAGTCTCATTTAGGGTCACGGGGTCCTAGAACACAAAATGACCGGTCGGGTCGTTACATTCTCCACCTCTTAAACAAACGTTTATTCTCGAACAGGTCTAGAATCATACATGGAGTGCTGAATAAGTGTGGATATCTGCTCCGCATGTCCTCATCGGACTCCCAGGTCACCTCGTTGACTGGTTGGCCCCTCCACTGGACCTTTACGGCGGAAACCCTCTTGGACCTCAACTGGCGATCATGCCTGTCAATGATAGCAACTAGCTCCTCCTCGTAACCCAACCTCTCATCTAGCTGAATGGTACTGAAATCTACCACATGAGAGAAGTCGGTGTGGTACCTCCAGAGCATGGACACATGAAAAAACGGATGAACTCCTGATAAACTGGGAGGTAAAGCGAGCTCATAAGCAACCTCCCCAACCCGCCTCAACACCTCAAATGGGCCTATAAACCTCGGGCTCAGCTTGCCCTTCTTCCCGAACCTCATAATACCCTTCATCGACGAGACTTTCAACAAAACCTTCTCGCCCTCCATAAATGATACATCACGCGCCTTCTGATCCGCGTAACTCTTCTGTCTAGACTGTGCAGTGCGAAGCCTCTCCTGAATCAAATTTACTTTCTCCAAAGCATCCTTTACCAGGTCGGTACCATATAACTTAGCCTCGCCAGGATCAAACCACCCAATGGGAGAACGACATCGCCGACCATACAAAGCCTCAATTGGAGCCATGTCGATGCTGGACTGATAACTGTTTTTATAAGAAAACTCGGACAAGGGCAAGAACTGGTCCCACTGCCCTCCAAAGTCAATCGCACATGCTCTGAGCATGTCTTCCAATATCTGAACTATCCGCTCCGATTGCCCGTGGTCTGAGGGTGAAATGCTGTGCTGAGCTCTACCCGGGTGCCTAACTCACTATGTGCTGCTCTCGAGAAGTGCGAGGTGAACTAAGGACCTCGATCTGATATAATGGACACAGGCACACCGTGCAGCCGAACTATCTCCCGAATGTAGATCTGGGCCAACCTCTCAAAAGTATAAGTAGTAGCTACTGGAATGATATGTGCTGACTTAGTCAACCTGTCCATAATAACCCAAAGCGCATCAACCTTCTGCAAAGTCCGAGCCAATCCAACTACGAAGTCCATAGTGATGCTCTCCCATTTCCACTTAGGTATAGGCATCTGCTGGAGTAGGCCTCTGGTGCTCATACTTAACCTGCTGGCAATTTAGACATCTAGCCACATACTCCACTATGTCTTTCTTCATCTGTCTCCACCAGAAATGCTGCCTGAAGTCATGATACATCTTCGTAGCACCAGGATGAATAGAATACCGTGAACTATGATCCTACTCTAGAATCCTCTCCCTCAGGCCATGAACATTGGGGACACATAAGCGACCCTGAAGTCTCAGAACACCATCCTTGCCAATAGAAACCTCTTTGGCACCACCCTGTACCACTGTCTCCTGGAGAGCCACCAAGTGCGGATCATCATACTGCCGAGTATTGATCTCCCCCAATAATGAAGACTGAGCCACCACACGTGCGAGAACTTGGCTAGGCTCTGAAAGGTCCAACCTCACCAGGCGATTAGCCAAGGACTAAATGTCCAAAGCTAGAGGTCTCTCCTCTACTGAAATGAAAGCCAAGTTACCCATACTCTCCGCCTTCCTACTTAAGGCATCTTCAACCACGTTTGCCTTGATCGGATGATAAAGAATGGTGATGTCATAATCCTTCAGCAACTCAAGCAACCTACGCTGCCTCAAATTAAGATCCCTCTGCTTGAACAAGTGCTGCAAGATGCCGTGGTCCGTATAAACCTCACAAGGCACCCCATACAAGTAGTGTCTCCAAATCATAAGAGCATGAACAATCGCCGCCAACTCCAAGTCGTGCACAGGGTAATTTTTCTCATGAACCTTCAGCTAACGTGAAGCATATGCAATAAATCTCCCCTCTTGCATCAACACACACCCCAAACCAACACGTGAAGTGTCGCAATAAACTGTATACATCCCTGAGCCAGAAGGCAACACTAGAACTAGTGCTGAGGTCAATGCTGTCTTGAGTTTCTGAAAGCTCGCCTCACACTCGTCGGACCATCGAAATGGGGCATTCTTCTGGGTCAATCTAGTCAGAGGGGCTGCAATGGATGAAAAACCCTCCACAAATCGGCGATAATAACCTGCCAGACCCAAGAATCTCCTCATCTCTGTAGCTGAAGTAGGGAGTGGCCAACTCTGAACTGCCTCAATCGTCTTAGGATCCACCTTGATACCCTCTCCGGATACCACATGTCCCAAGAATGCCACAGAATCCAACCAAAACTCACACTTGGAGAACTTAGCGTACAACTTTTGTTCTCGCAAGGTCTGAAGCACAACTCTCAAATGCTGCTCGTGCTCTCCCAGGCTATGTGAGTAAATCAAAATGTCATCAATGAAGACGATGGCAAAAGAATCAATATAAGGCCTGAAAACCCTGTTCATCAAATCCATAAATGCCGCTGGAGCATTAGTCAGGCCAAAGGAAATTACTAGGAACTCATAATGACCATATCTCGTACGAAAGGCAGTCTTCAGGACATCTGATCCCGAATCTTCAACTGATGGTACCCCGATCTCAGGTCAATCTTAGAAACACCCGAGTACCCTGCAACTGGTCAAACAAATCATCGATACGCGGCAACGGGTACTTATTCTTGATGGTGACCTTGTTCAACTGGCGGTAGTCAATACACATCCGCCTAGTCCCATCCTTCTTCTTCACAAATAACAATGGAGCACCCCACGGTGATACGCTCGGTCTGATAAACCCCTTAGCCAATAACTCCTCAAGCTGTTCTTTCAATTTCTTCAATTCCTTTAGAGCCATACGGTATGTGGGAATAGATATAGGCCGGATGCCTGGAGCTAAGTCAATGCAGAAATCAATTTCATGATCCGGTGGCATGCCTGGAAGGTTTGAAGGGAATACATAAGCAAAATATCGAACTACCGGCACTGAATCAATCGTCGGGGACTCGGCGGTGGTGTCTCGTACATAAGCAAGATAAGACAAACAACCCTTCTCGACCATACGTCGAGCCTTCAAGAAAGAAATAAACCGACTAGCCGCACTAACTGAGGAACCTCTCCACTCCAATCTCGGAAACTCGGGCATCTCTAGACTAACAGTCTTGGCTTGGCAATCTAGAATGGAATGATAGGGAGATAGCCAATCCATGCCCAGGATGACCTCAAAATCAATCATATCAAGCAACATAGGTCTGCTCTGGTCTCGAACCCACAAAATGTAACCACACAGGACCAATATATCTGGTCCACAACCACATAATTGCCTATAGGAGTGGACACATAAACAGGAGTACCCAAAGACTCACGAGGAATATCCAAGAAATGAGCAAACAGGACCGATACATAAGAATAAGTGGACCCTGGATCAAATAATACCAATGCATCTCTACCGCATACTGAAATAATACCTGTGATCACGACATCTGAGGCCACTGCATCTGATCTGGCCGGAATCATATAGAATCTGGCTGGAGCGTCGGATGACTGACCTTCTCCTAAATGGACAGGAGCTGACTGGGCTCCCCCTGGCTGGCCTCCACCTCTAGGATGACCTCTACCAGCATGTCCTCTACCTCTGGGTGGCTAAATCGCCGGTGCTGGAACCATAGGCTGATGACTCTACTGCACGGCCTTGCCTCGAAGTCTGGGACAAGTCCTCTTAATATGGCCTGGATCCCCGCACTCATAACAACCTCTCGGCGCAATGGCCTGCTTCCCTGAAGGACCCTGAATAGCTCGAGGACGGTATGAACTCTCTGGCATAGCGCTGAAATAAGGACTGGAAGACCCCTGATGACCAGAATACCCGCCGGAGGAACCCTGAATGGCTGGTGGGCTATAAGAACTCTCTGACATAGCACTGAAATAAGGCCTCGTGGGAGCACCTCGAAGAGGTGGTGCAGATGCTGAATATAAGGGCCTACTAGGCTGGCCCCTACCAAACTGATCTCTGCCCCTAGTTGGAGCACCTCTGAAATCCCTAGAAAATCTAGCTCTCTTATCCTGCTGCCCCTGCTCTCTGCCCCTCGATTGATAACCCTCAATCCTACGAGCAATATCTACCACAAGCTGATAAGAAGTCCCCATCTCCACCTCTAGGGCCATGTTGGCCCTAATACCTGAGTGTAACCCATCTACAAATCTCCGCACTCTCTCTGCGTCAGTAGGAAGTATCATGAGTGCATGACGAGACAACTCAGAAAACCTAGCCTCGTAGTCGGTCACTGACATCTGACCCTGCTCCAGCTGCTCAAACTGATACCGCAGATCTTCCCTCTCAGAGAGTGGAATATATCTGTCCAGGAATAACTGAGTGAACTGCTCCCAACTAAGGGGAGGAGAATCTGCCGGTCTACCAAGAATGTAGGACTGCCACCATCTGCGGGCCCTGCCCTCTAGCTGAAAAGTAGTAAAGTCAACTCCATGGGACTCTAGTATCCTCATATTGTGGAGTCTGTCCCTGCACCTATCAACAAAGTCTTGGGCATCCTCATGACGCTCACCTCCGAAGACAGGAGGGTGCAGTCGGGTCCATCTGTCTAATAACTTATGCGAATCACCGTCCGTAGCTGGTCTGGGCTCAGGTGCTGCTGCTGCTACGGGATAAACCCCGCCCATGGGCAGTGTACCCGTGGTCTGATAGACTGCTGCTGCATATCCTGCGGCCTGGGAAGTAGGGGTCTGTGTTCCCCCTCCAGCCTGAGATGTGACCGGATCCGCTGGAAATAAACCAGCCTGAGTCATGGTGTCCATGAACCGCATCATACGGCCCATGACCTCCTGGAATCCTGGCGCCGTCATAAAGTCCAACGGGGCAGGATCTACTGGGGGCACCTCGCCCTGCTCTTCAGTAATGGGATCCTCTGCTAGATCCGCTGGTGGTGCAACTGGAACAGCTCTGGGACGTCCTCGTCCCCTACCTCAGGCCAGTACCCTCCCCCGACCTCTTTCACGGCCTCGGATGACGGGGGTAGCGGCCCCTCCCAGGTCCGGAATGTCGGCTGCGCGCGTCCTCACCATCTGTGAGAGAATAGAAGAGTGAGATTTAGTATACCATCAACTGCACAATAAAAGATGAATAAAGAGAGGTTTCCTAACACCCTATATCCTCCCGAAGATAAATACAGACGTCTCCGTACCGATCCACAAGACTCTATTGGGTTGCCCGTAACTTGTGAGACCTATGTGAACCTAGAGCTTTGATACCATGTTGTCACGACCCAAATCCTAACCCAGGTCGCGATGGCGCCCAACACCGTAGTCACACAAGCCAACATCAATCTACTGGTGAGTTTCTTTTAATTTACCAAAACATTTCCAACACTTGGTTTAGATTTTAGACATTGGGAAAAAACGAATAACTTACACAATCTTAAGCAGAAATAGTCATAAAAGTCATAACTTAATATTTACATCCCAAAAATAATGTCTACTAATGTATGTGCCAGGAACTAGTGTCACAAATCTACATGCATACTAGTAGAGTAAAAACAAAAGAAGTAATAGACTATCCTACTGTCTGAAAAGGAATAGACATAAATAACAAAAGAAGGCTCCATAGCACTGCTGAGGGTCGTCAAGAGGAGCAGCTCACCGTGGAGTCTAGACCAGGTATATATCAGGGACGAGCTCCGGATTGATACCTAGATGCACCCGCCTCAGAACCTGTACAATTAAGTACAGAGCGTAGCATGAGTACATAAACAATATGTACCGAGTAAGTATCCAGTCTAATCTCGAAGAAGTAGTGACGAGAGGTCGACGTGACACTTACTAGGGTCAAAATAATATATTTTAAATGTAAGGCTAAGAAGGGATGGGAATCATGAATAATAATGAAGACATGAACATCAAATATGTTTTACAAACAACTTTACGTGTCAAGTTCTCTAGCATACAAATTACCTAGTTTTCATTTTTCATGGTGTTTAACAGATACATAATCACAGAACACCCAATATCTAACAAACACATAACATGCCATGAACATACGGCTGACACAACGCGAAAATAAATGTGCACTACCGAAGGGTCGAACGGCTCGAACCATAGATGCATCTATTACACCTCTCACGAATTGAATATGTGATGCGGTTGACATAATAGTAGGGCTACCCCGCTCGCGAATCATACATGCGACACGGGTACCCTTATACATACACATAATTAACAGGAAATCAGGAATTCAGGGGAGAATATACTTACAAAGAATGATTCAATAATATAAATTTCAGAATGTAACCTCCTAGATGTTCAATTAATAATTCAAGGATATTAGGCAACCTAAATTAACATTTAAGATTATAGATACGACACATACAACATGCTTGTGAATCCTAAACTCCCTGACATAACATAATAGTAGCTACTCACGGACTCTCGTCACTTCATGCGTGTGTAGCCCCCACAAATAAGGACATGCAATTATTTATATTCACCTATGGGGACGATTCCCTCTTACAAGGTTAGAAAGGAGACTTACCTCGTGTCAAGCCTACTTTCCGGGTCAAGAACGCACCCGAAACTCCAAATTCGTCTCCCAAGAACTCGATGCTAGACAAACATCACATTAACAAGTCAATCTATGCTCAAAAGTCCATAATTCTCCTACTTAAATGGTCATTTCAACCCAATTTGGAAAATCCTAAAATACACCCCCGGGCCCACATGCTCGGGTTCCGGAAATTCGGAGAAAATACTTACACATAGCCTAAGGATCAATATTATACGGTTTTTGTATGATTTCGTAACAAATTTCTTAGTAAATTCTTGTTTTTATCAAAACCCTAGGTTTCACTCTAAACCCATGATTTTTACTAATTTAAGGTGTTAATTTACCCAAGAATTCAAGTAAACTAACTTCATGGGCGGAATTACTTACCTTACAATTTCTAGGTTGAATCCCTCCTTCACCAGCTCTCCAAATCGTCCAAAATGATGAAAAATGGTTAAAAAATGGCTAAGTCTGGCATTTAAGACGACCTCACTGCCTACAGGTTTTTCGCACCTGCGGCTCGAGGACCGCACTTGCGGTCTCGCATCTGCGGAAAAAGGGGGGGGGAGGGGTCAGTGGTCGCATCTGCGGAGCGGAGACCGCACCTGCGTCTCCTTTCTGCTGAAAATGATCCCCACCCGCGGAACTAGGAAACATCCCTTGGAGTCGCACCTACGAGGCTGGGACCATATAAGCGGTCTCACACCTACGACTATACCTCCGTATGTACGGTCTCACCAGATCTGGTGCAACAACAGTCTTTTAAGGCTGGTTTTTGCCTCGCGCGATGCCTGAATGGTATCTGGGCCCACCCGAGACCCCGTCCAAATATACCAACAAGTCCTAAATCATAATACGGACTCGCTCGATCCTTCGAAACGTCTGAAACAATGCTAAATCTAAAATCATACCCCAAAACCTATTGGATCAAACTTAAGAACTTTAAGTTCTTGAATTCAATTTCAACACGCCGAAACACACCTATACTACTCGGAATGACACCAAATTTTGCGAGCAAGTCATAAATGACATAACAGAACTATTCTCGGTCTCAGAATTCCATTTGGACCTCGATAACACAAAAACATGTTCCAAACCTCAATTTGAACTTAAGGAATTTCACTATTTGGCGCCGAAACGCTCCCGGGTCATCCAAAACCCGTTCCGAACACACGACCAAGTCCGAAATCATCATACGAACCTATCTGAACCTTCGAATCTCAATTGCGAGGTTGTTTACCAATAATGTTGACCGAAGTGAAACTTGGCCTTTAAGGCCAACCTTAAGGAACTAAGTTTTCCTATACCACTCCAAACTCCTCCAAACCTCGAACCACCTGTCCCCGCAAGTCATAAATCAGTAAACGCAACTACAGAAAGTCTCATTTAGGGGCACGGGGTCCTAGAACACAAAATGACCGGTCGGGTCATTACACATTATTGATCCCTCATATACGTTAGGAGCGATGTTGTTCAGAAACTACCTAAATATGTACCCTTTTTCAAGCAACACACACTAAATAGGCATAGTCAATTGAGGGCCCTTCAATCAACCACAATAATCATGTAGTTGAACAAGTAGAGAAAATCCAATGGCAAACTTATATTAAACGCAACAAAAATTCATCCTCCAAGAGGTTCCATCAAAACCTAGAATAAAGTGTTTAGCTACTCATAATTGTTTGCACAACTACAATATAAGAATTTCATCACAAATAATATAAAAGGGAAGAAGAAAGATAAAAACTAGTTTTCGAATCTTTAGTAATGCTCCTTGCTTGTTCTTGTCTTTAAAGATGTTGTGTAACCCTTAAAAAGTCATTCTTTGATGTATTTATATCACTTAGGGTTGATGAGAGGCGAAACTTTTTAATCCAATTTCAGATGGGAGAAGCTGGAATCTGCGTCTGCCTTCGCGTGTTGCGCGCCCATGGACGCGGATTCAGCTTTTGAAATTCTTCCATTTCGCGAAGCGATCCGTACCTTTGCTTCACTTCGCTGTTTTGTGCCTTCACTTTTCTCCCTTTTCACGTCCATTTTCGTGCCACACACGAGAATAGACGAGGTCTCAATCCTTCCATTTTTTCTTATTTTTACAATAATATGATATCTTTTGCTCCATTATCATTCAAGCTCACTCCTACAAATAAGAAATACGTAATGCATATCGTTTACTTCAAATATCATGTAATCTCCCGCAACTCACACGACAAATGATATAAAAATACACTCAAAATCATGCACTTTTGGTCATTTATTACCAACCCACACTTAGACTTTTGCTCGCCCTCGAACGAATAAAATTAAGCACATTGACAAGAAATAAATTTCCAAACCTACTCAAGTCTCACGCCAATGACAATGGTTTATACCAACGCTTGAAACCTAGCATAAGCACTATTCATCCTTCTCCTCAAACTTTACGTCATGCCAAGACTAATTAAAATAATTGTATGAGTCTCTCTAACATCCTAATCTCAAAATTTGACTCCAATACATCCCAAACTAAGACTCGCTTCTTGTGCCAACTCAAAGACCAGGGCCTTTACCAATATTTTACAAATTATGTGCCCTCACCAACAAACCAAAGAGAGAAAGTAGTCCACACACTCAAACATAAGTTTAAGTATATTTTAAGGACTCTCCAATCGAAAGAATTCGCTCACTCTCACAAAAATAACTCATATGCCACCCAAGTTCGTACCATAGACTTGCCCGTGGTGTAAGACTTGACTAATGTAAGTCCGCACAGACTCGGATCAAGTAGGACTTTATAGGTTGTAATGTGGGCTAAGGGACAGATAGGATATATTTGGAAAAAGATAGTGACTATCCCTCCTAAGCACTTTAATACACTACACTTCGCTTTCAAATACCTTCTTATCACGACCAAGTCAATGTCATGCCACAAACCAATACACGATTAGGCCCTTCTTCTTTAAGCATATCATCACGTAGATGCTTACTAGCCCAAATCAAATACCTGGGAGGTGTATTTCAGAATCTTTTTTTCTTTTTCTTTTTACACTCCCCTTAATTTTGGTGTTTCTATCTAGTAATTTATTAAAAACCAACGCGCCTTCTCGGCCTTCCTATGGTTCCACTCAAAAGCTACCTGGTCTTACTCTTTACTCTTATAGCGACTTAGGTGCTTTCGGAGGTAAAAGGTGACAAGATTTGATTAAGAACAAATGGAATTTAGCTTGTAATGTGGGTGCCAAGGAAAAGGTCTACAAGCTCAAAAGGGTTGACGGTGGATAATATTAGCACTGGTGGACAAAAGTGGCTCAATGGTCAATCAAAGAAATGCCTATATCATCTCCTAGCCTAATGATACTTAATCATTTCGCTTCAACACACACAGGTGGCAAGTTCTAGACTAGCCTGGGATGGCACAAAGTACAATTTAAACTTCTCACCTCGCACAATGCACATGATCTACTCAAGATAGCTCATACCCGACTCAAATTAAAGAAGCTAAGCACAGTCATCATAAGACTAAACCATATCGGAAGTACATAACAAGAGTCAAAACATGAGCCCAAGAGCCAGAGTAAAGTCACATATATTCTCAAGGCACATATTCGCAAGAATTACAATAAAAGTATTAAGCATAAATACTCCAGGTCTAAGCCCCGATATAAAATATGTCATGAAGCACAATACTCAATCTCTTCCCAATCCAATATCAGTTCAAAACAAATAAAGGAAAAGAAAAGAAGAAAAAATCTTTTTTTATATATACTCCCTACGTTCCAATTTATGCGAACCTGTTTGACTGAGCATGGAGTTTAAGAAAAAATAAAGACTTTTAGAATTTGTGGTCCTAAACAAGTCAAAAAGGGGTCCAGAGTATTTGTGTGGCTATAAGAGCTTCTCATTAAAGGTAGAGTTGCAATTTTAAACTAAATTATTTCCAAATTTAGAAAGGGGTCATTCTTTTTGGAACAGACCAAAAAGGAAATAGGTTCACATAAACTTGAATGGAGGGAGTATATTTTTTTTGAACTTTAAACCATCAAGAAAACTGTCTAGGCAATCCATTTTCGGAAAAAGTCCACAATTTCTTCTATGAAATTTGAGAAAGAAAATAAAAAAACTACCTAAGACTACCCGGTTCAAGAAAATGGCATCCTTGGGAAAGAACTTCGGTTTAAAAAAAATTCGGGGTTACACCAATAAAAAGCTAACTACAATTATACAATTACAATGGCCTTGAGTGTAATGTTGACAAAATGTATCACTAGCAATTAAACACATGCCAAAAAAAATCAAATTCTGACCCCCCCACCCCACACTTAAGAGAGTGCACTATCCCCAGTTGCACAACATCACAGAAACAAATAATAAATAATCAATGGTAGAGTGGGTGTCAGAAACCCCCTCATCATATCTCAGGCTACGGGGAGGACCGGTAGCAAACCTCGGTATGCAATGCTGATGGATAGGAACAATGAAACAGAAAGAACAAAATAATAAACAAAATGCTTACCTGAGGCGTTGAGGGGGGAGGCAGGAATGAGGAACGGGGATTAGGAATAGATGAACGAACAAGGTATTGAGAATAGATGGGGAATGAAAGGATTATTTCTTGAATGAATTAGGAAGTAGGGCGTTAGGGGTTTTGAATGAGGAAAAAGAATTAAAACTAACCTATTTAGGAGTATAGCAGAAAAGAAAATATTAAAAAGAAAAAAAAAGGGCGAAGTGGGGCGCGCCATGCCCCCACTTTACTGTTTTTATGGTCAATTGGCTGGCCTGGGCCACGTCTACCTTCACGCGAGGCGCGGATCTAGACGAGCCTTGTGTTGGCCATTTTTTCAACTTTTCAAATTTAACCACTTTCGGCCTTTTGTTATGATTTTTTCACCCCAACTCATTCCAATTCGCACAATCTCATTTCTGCAGTATTTATAAACATGTCAATACTCCCAAAATTCAAAATCAAACACGAAAAATAAAGAAAAATACAAAGAATGAGTTGCTTCCAACAAGTGCTTGATTTAACGTCCGGGCACGATGAATTATAGCAAAACCATGGGTTTCCTCCAAGAAGCGCCTGATTTAGCGTCGCGCCACGACTCAGGCTATCCCTTATCAAGGATCTTTCAAGTACAAGGTCAAGATCACTTTATCTTCCTCAACCATGCCTTGATAATGTTTTGGTCTTTGCCCATTATCTTTCAACTTGCGGGAGCCATCTTCCGATGTAATCTTAACGGCTACAGTTGAATGCATCTCTACCACACGAAATGGTCCTGACCATATTGACCTCAACTTTCCCGGAAACAACTTCAATCTCGAATTGTATAGCAATACCATATCTCCATGTTTAAAACTCCGCTCAAGAATATTTTTGGTGTGCATCATCTTCATTTTGTCCTTGTATAGTCTTGTGCTCTCAAAAGCATGGTAGTGTAACTCATCAAGCTCATCCAACTCTGTGACTCTACATGTACCCGTAGCTTCCATATCGAGATTCAGCTGCCTCAATGCCCACAAAGCTCTATGCTCCAACTCCACAGGTAAGTGACACGCCTTCCCAAACACTAATTTATACGGCGACATGCCAATCGAAGTTTTGAAAGCGGTACGGTAAGCCCATAGTGCATCATCTAACTTTCTCTCCCAATCCATTCTTGTGGCATTCACGGTCTTTGTCAAAACGCTCTTTATCTCTCTATTCAAAATTTCCACTTTCCCACTCATTTGTGGGTGATATGGGGTGGAAACCTTGTGGCGCACACCATATTTTTCTAACAACTTTGCGAAGGCTTGATTGCAGAAGTGAGTGTCTCCATTACTAACTATTGCCCTTGGAGTGCCTAATCGAGTGAATATATTCTTTTTCAGAAAACCAATGACCCCCTTAGCATCATTTGTAGGAAGCGCCAAAGCCTCCACCCATTTTTACACATAGTCCATAAGTACGAGTATGTACTTGTTGCCATATGAGCTGACAAAAGACCCCTTGAAATCGATTTCCCATACATCAAACACTTCCACCTCTTGAATTGGGTTCATGTGCATCTCATGTCGGTAGGAAATATTCTCGGTCCGTTGGCATTCATCACAACCCTTTACCCATAAGTGTGCATCTTTGAACAATGTCGGCCAGTAGAAGCCCGGCTCCAACACTTTTGCAGTTGTCCTTACTCCCCCGAAATGGCCACCATATAAGTATGCGTGACAAGCCTGCAAAATAGAAGATTGGTCTATCTCGGGAATACATCTCCGGATCATGTTATCAACACAAATCCTAAATAGATAAGGCTCCTCCCAAAAGTAGATACGACAATCACGGAAGAACTTTTTCTTTTGTACAGAGGATAGGTCACGGGGGATAATACCGCTTGCCATGTAGTTTTCAATATCTGCATACCATGGAGTTACCTCAAGGCTTGCAGCCAACAGTTGTTCATCGGAGAAAGTTTCCACAATCTCTTCTACCTCAACCTTATTCTCCACTCCTTCTAACCCGGACAAGTGATCCGCCACTTGGGTCTTCGTTCCTTTAGGTCACGAATTTCCATGTCGAATTTGTAGTAGCAGTACCCATTGAATCAGGAGCGGCTTTGAATCCTTCTTCTCAATTAGGTACTTGAGGGAAGCATGGTCAGTAAAAACAATTAACTTCGAGTCTATCATGTATGACCTTAATTTATCAAATACGAACACCACTGCTAGCATCTCCTTCTCGGTCACTGTGTAATTTAGTTAGGAACCACTCAGGGTTTTACTTGCATAGTATATTAGGTGCATGACCTTCTCCTTTCTCTGCCCCGGCAATGCATCCACAGCATAATCGCTTGCATCGCACATCAGCTCAAATGGTTGCTCCCAGTCGGGTGCAACTATGATAGGTGAAGACACCTGCCTCTTCTTCAATTCCTCATAAGCTACCTTGCAGTCATCAGAAAACACAGGGGTAATCTTTTTCAAGCAATTTACCCAAAAGGTTAGCAATCTTGGAAAAATCTTTTATAAACCGCCTGTAAAAATCGGCGTGGCCAAGGAAATTTCATATTTCCTTGACGGAAATGGGTGGTGGAAACTTTTCTATTACATCAACCTTTGCACGATCCACCTCAGGTCCTTAACTTGACACTAGGTTCCCCAAGACTATACCTTACTGTACCATGGCACTTTTCCCAGTTTAGCACCAAATTAGTCTCCATACATCTCTTCAGCACAAGGTAGTCATCGAACGAGTTTCCCACCACTGAGAAATCATCCATGAAGACTTCCATTATGTTCTCTACCATATCTGTGAAGATGTCCATCATGCACCTTTGGAATGTGGTGGGTGAATTGCATAGGCCAAACAACATTCTTCGAAAAATGTAGATGCCATATGGACAAGTGAATGACGTTTTATCTCTATCATCCGGGGCAATAGAGATCTGATTATACGCCGAGTATCCATCCAAAAAGCAAAAGTGGGACCTCCATGCCAATCTATCCAACATCTGATCAATGAATGGTAGGGGAAAATGGTCTTTTCGGGTGGCTGATCACGCCCAACTATGCCTTATAAAAAGGACAAAGTGGTCACTGCAAATATAATCCGGTTTAAGTCCGGAGTCGAATCCACAGGGAACTAACCTATTCACTACAACTCTTAATAAGTTAAGCTCAGACAATTTCCGGATGCAAGAATTTTATCAATAAGCAGTGGAATTTATTTATCTAAAGTAAAATTATATGAAAACTAACAATAATCAGGAATAAAGATGAATTCAAGGGTAGAAAGATCTAGGGTATTGATTTTCCCAATTGCCGGATTAATGCTTAACTATTAAGCTATAATCTCGCTGTAATACTCTATGAGGATTATGAGTTATGGGCTATCGTAATCATCTCTCAATCAATTACAATAATTTACTAGCAGCATTCTTTCGAACTACTCTAGCCAACAATTTATGCAACTCAGAATTATCCCACCAAAGCTTCGTTATATCTAAACCCACTTTTAAATTCAAGTAATTAATCTCTTCAATTACCCAAAAGTGGTGTTGTTCAACAACAATCTAACCAAGTATTCTTTCTTAAGCAACACAAGGCAATTAGACATGATTAATCAATGGCCCATTCAATTAATCACAATACAAAACGTAGTTGAACAATCATAGACCACACACGGATCGATTCTATCAGAATAGAGTTAAAAACTTCATCCAACAATTGGTTTCATCAACCCTAGACTGAATGTTTAGCTACTCATACTAAAATAAAACAAAGCAATAATATGGTTCAAGATTCACAATTAATGGTAAAAAGAAGAAGAAGGAAAAACTCTAAAGATGACTTGATCTCCTCTCACTTGTTCTTGCCTCCAATTGAGTCTAAAACAAGCTTAAACTGATTCTTGGGAGAGTTTTGGGTTCTTATAGGTTTAGGTTAATTGCCCAGGAATTTACACTTTAGCCCTTGAAACGTCCGCTGTTAAATCCTCGACCGCGGTCGCGGTCTCAACCGCGGAAGCGACCGTGGTCGTTCACTAACTTTCTGTTTCTGTACCGCGTTCCATCGTGCCTAGGTCCACGGTCGCGGACCTGGCTTTCACTATTTTCTTTGCCTTTCTTGCTCTTTTTCATCCGGGCTATCATTGATTGGCCTTGTATGTACATAATCGACTCCAAAACGCTCTTCATCTTCCTCCTAGCTCGGAGTGGCTCCTGCACAACATAAAAATCTCAATTAGAGCATTTTGTTACCTTTTATCATTTAAACATCAATAAAGTATGGTTAATTTAGAGTGCAAATAGCGTCTACAGTGCATAATATAGGCTACTATAAGTGGCCTGTTCAATCCTCTGTAGTCCATATAAATTCTCTATCACGTGATCGTTCTTGTTAAGATCAAATCATTGTTCTCATTTTGCACCACAGTCATTCCACCTTTCTTTGGCACACACTGAACTGGGCTAACCCAGTTGCTGTCAGAGATGGGGAAAATGATTCCTGCATCTAACCACTTGATCACTTCCTTCTTCATGACTTGTTTCATGTTGGGGTTCAGCCTTCTTTGATGTTCTATGGAAGGTTTGTGCCCATGTTCCAGTAATATCTTATGCATACAGAAGGCCGGGCTGATAGCCTTAATATCTGTAATGACCCAACCAATTGTGGTCTTGCATTCCATTAACACCTGCAAAAGCTATTTTGTGTGCACATCTAACAAACCAAATGAGATAATAACAGGTAAAGTTGAGTTAGGTCACAAGAAAGAATACATGAGGTGATATGGTAGCGATTTCAGTTCCAACTGTGGTGGCTCTTCAATCAATGTCTTAGCTGGATGGGTCTTTCTTTCTTCTAAGTGTAAAGACTTGAATTCAAGAACTCTTTTCCAGTACCTTTGGCCTTCAAGATCCAACACAACTCTGCTAAGTCCTCACCATTTACCTCTTCTATGTTCATGAGGTAGGCCGCAAGAGGGTCATTTGCATCAAGTGCCTCATCATCTTCCTCCATGA
This sequence comes from Nicotiana knightiana, assembly GCA_005239525.1. Taxonomy (NCBI): domain Eukaryota; kingdom Viridiplantae; phylum Streptophyta; class Magnoliopsida; order Solanales; family Solanaceae; genus Nicotiana; species Nicotiana knightiana. Next base: position 81,826 of record ML439284.1, read on the forward strand.
TCACATCCACAACTACTATCAAAGAGCAATTTGCAAACTCACTGGGTCTCTGTAGAGACTTTTGCACATTAAATGTTATTTCTTCATTATTCAGCCTCATCTTCAGCTCCCCAGTTTCACAAACAATCAGAGCTCCATGATCACATTAAATGTCATTTGCATTAAGTGCCTCATCATCTTCCTCCATGATCACATCCACAACGACTATCAAAGAGCAATTTGCAAACTCACTGGGTCTCCGTAGAGACTTTTTCACATTAAATGTTATTTCTTTATTATTCAGCCTCATCTTCAGCTCCCTAGTTTCACAAACAATCAGAGCTCTTCTTGTGGCTAAAAATGGCCTACCCAGAATTATGAGAATCTCCTCATCAACCTAGAAGCACAAACTTTCCAACTTGTACACGTACATCATCAAGTATACCTGATGGCCTTTTCACCGTTCGGTCAGCTAGTTGTAGTAATATGGATGTGGGCCTTGATCTTCCAATACCTAACTTTATATAGACATCTAATGGCATCAGATTTATGCTAGCCCCAAAATCACACAATGCTTTGGGGAATGTATAGCTACCTATGGTGCATGGAATTGTGAAGCTTCCGAGGTCGGACAGCTTCTCAGCTATAGGTCTTGTCACAATAGCACTACAGGTCTGAGTCAATGTCATCATTGCCAAGTCTTGAAAGTCGAACTTGAGTGACATCAAGTCCTTTATCATTTTTCATAACCGGGCATCTCCCTCAAAGCATCAATTAGAGGAATGTGTACCTGAATTTTCTTCAACATTTCCATGAATTTTTTGTATTGCTCATCCTTCTGATATTTAGCCAACCTCTATGGGAAGGGTGCTGGAGGTCGCTTCTTTCCTGTGACTTGAGTTAAATCCTACTCCGACATTTTTTCTGGTTCCTTCTCTTGAACTTTATCAGTCTTCTTTGCAACCTCTTTTTGTTTGCTTGATTCCTCTTGTGCATGTTGTACCGTTACCTTTGTTAAACCTATTGGATCGTATACCTCAATTGGTACTGGCACAAGTATCTCAGTTGGTCGGCTTTCGCGAGTAATTTCTTGCTCTAGATCAAGATCTTTACCATTTCTTAGACTCACCGCCATAAGATGCTTCGGGCCCTGCTCTTTCGGATTGACATGTGTGTCCATAGGTAACGTCCCTTGGGGACGATTATTCAAGCCCATAGATATATTCCCTAATTGAATCTCAATTCCTTTATCACTGAGTCATGTGCTTCAACCTTCTCTTGCATTTTTCCATTGGACCCAATCAGTTGTTGCAACATCCCTTTAATTTCAGACAACCCATCATCTTATCTCACTCTCTGTTGTTGTTGAGGCTGTTGATAAGCTAGCTGCTGATTTTGCTGTTTGTATCCGTGTTTCCTTTGGTAAGGCACGACTTGATATTATGGTCACATAGCTCCAAAATTATTGCTATAACTGTACTGCTATTGTGCTAGTTTATATTACCGTTCCGCTATCCCCAATTCCAGCCACCTTGCCTCTGTCCTCCATAGTTGCCCACATAGTTCATATTTTCCTGATAGTCCTGCTTGTCACTTTCACCACTCCACGACACATATATGGTTGGTTAATGCATGGTGTACATAAGCCCCCATTAGTTGTGTCAACTATGTGTACCTGCTTTTGGCCTGATTCATCAATCTTCTTGGTGAGGATCTCATTTGCATCATCAGAGTGGCCATATTATCGGCTATGGAGTTGTTTGGGTCCAAAGCTAGTGAGTGAACTACATGGATGATTATAGTGTCTCTTGTCATCCATCCTGAGTTTTGAGCCATTTTATCTAGCAAGACCTTACACTTTCTAAATGATTTTCTCAAAAATGCTCCACCTGTTGAAGCACCAACATCGGTCTTCAAGCTATCTGTCAATCCCATGTAAAACCTTTGTCCCAACATCTGATCTGGAACCATGATGTGGACACTTAACCAGCATCCCCTTGAACCTCTCCTACGTTTCTTATAGTGTTTCAGTTGGTTTTTGCCTGAATCTCAATATCTCTTCAACTTGCTTGACAGCCTTACTGGGTGGGTAGAACTTGTTCAAAAACTGTTTGACTAATTCCTCCCAAGTGGTGATCGAGTTCATGGGGAGTGAATTGAGCCAAGTCTGATCTTCTCCAGTCACTAAGAATGGAAACAATAACAGTCTAATTGCTTCTGGTGTCACATTCGGCTGCCTTTAAGTGACACAAATTGACAAAAAGTTTTTCAGGTACTGCCGTGGATCTTCAATGTAAGACCCGGAGAACAATCTCTTGTTCTGCAGCAAATGCAGCATGTTGTTTGTATTTTCAAATGACTCCACTTGTATCTGAGGGACTGCAATAACGATTGCCAAATTTTCAGCATTGTGTTGTGCCCAATCATACAAGGCCTCTTCTAACACAAGAGGTTCCACACCTTGATTGTTCGGGTCATTCACATTGTTTCGGTTGTTTTGGTCATCTATGACGTCCCCTATGTCTAGTTCGATTTGTTCTGTCAGGTTTTGTTGTCGTTTGTACTTCTTGTTTGCATGGTTTAATGCCTTGAAAGCTTTCTCACGATCCGATAATGCGTCAAACAGTTCTTGAGGAGTTTCTAGGCATGAACCTGTAACACACAAGCTACAAATGTTACAATTTAAATATAATGGATTTAAAATGAAGAAAATTGACTAAACGATGAATCCCAGCAATTCTTCTAGCTGTAATTAATAACACCGTCAATTCTCCGGCAACGACGCCAAATTTTGATCACGCCCAACTATGCCTTATAAAAGGACTAAGATGTCGTTGCAAATATAATCCGATTCACAAGTCTGGAGTCGAATCACAAATGGAATTAACATGCTAATCACAACCGCAGTTTCGCAAGAATTCAAGTAATCAACTTTCAGAAATATTGCATAATTGGTTGAGTGTTTACTAACTAAAAATAAGGTAATTAAAAAGCTGTAATTTTATTACTAACAAAGCAAATATTTTAGACAAGATTGGAAAGGTATAGGGTTACGATTTTCCCTCTTATTGGAATCCTCCCTACTATATCTCCTATAAATTCGCCTAGATACTCTCTAACGATCGTTAGCACTTTAGGTGTCGCAATTCCCTTCCGAGCAAATACAATAATTTATTAGACGTATTCTTTCGAACTATGCTAGCTGGCTCTAGTTTACCGCTCACTAAGATTGCTCCAAGGTTTTGTTATTCCTAATCTCACCTTTAAACCTTCCGTATTGATCCCTCATATACACTAGGAGTGATGTTGTTCAACAATTACCTAAATATGTACCCTTTTCCAAGTAATGCACACTAAATGAGTATAGTCAATTGAGGGCCCTTCAATCAACCACAATAATCATATAGTTGAACAAGTAGAGAAAATCCAATGGCAAACTTATATTAAACGCAACAAAAATTCATCCTCCAAGAGGTTCATCAAACCCTAGAATAAAGTATTTAGCTACTCACAATTGTTTGCACAACTACGTTATATGAATTCATCACCAATAATAGAAAAGGGAAGAAGAAAGATAAAAACTCGTTTCCGAATCTTCTGTCTTGCTCCTTGCTTGTTCTTGCCTTCAAAGATGTTGTGTAACCCTTAAAAAGCCATTCTTTGATGTATTTATATCACTTAGGGTTGATGAGGGGCGGAACTTTTCAATCCAACTTCGGATGGGAGAAGTTGGAATTCGTGTCTGCCTTCGCGCGTCGCGCGCCCATGGACGCAAATTCAGCTTTTGAAATTCGTCCATTACGCGAAGCGATCCATGCCTTTGCTTCACTTCGCTATTTTGTGCCTTTTCTCCTTTTTCGCGTCTGTTTTCGTGCACGAGAATAGACGAGCTCCCAATCCTTCAATTTTTCTCCTTTTTGCAATAATTTGATATCTTTTGCTCCATTATCATTCAAGCTAACTCCTACAAATAAGAAATACGTAATGAGTATAGTTCACTTCAAATATCATGTAATCTCCCGTAACTCACACGACAAATGAGATAAAAATACACCCAAAATTATGCACTTATGGCCATTTATCAAACTTCTACGTTAAAAGAAGATGAGCATCCACTATTAAAATCCTAGATTCGCCACTGAAGAAGATAAACAAAATCTTGATTGCAGAAAAATCCATTATAATACACAGTACGAATAATGAATAAGAGAAAGAAGAAGAAAGTTAGTATTTAACTAACAATTACTAATATAAGCGGCTTTTAGCAAGGAATTTTAACCAACCGGGTGAAATGTATATATCATGTAATCTACTCATAATAGATTTTAATTTTGGAATATTGTTTTTCAAACTCAAGCTTAAGCAAACTTTAATGGCTTTTCAATGGCCCGATTGACTATGCTGGGGTTCCATTGACTTGTATTATATCTCTGTTTAATTTTCGTCGATTGGAATTGTGTCACTACAATGTTTTGGTTTGTGAAATTACTTTTCTAGAATATGATCGTCCTGATTGTTGAGAGTATTTTTCTTGAGAAATTATTTTACACGAAATGAGGAAAACTGCCTTATTGATCTGTGTGTATCATTTTAAAAAAAAAAAAAATATCAAACTTTTTTTCTTGGGGAAATTACAGTTTTCGTCCTTGCGTTATAGCGTATTTTGATCTTGGTCCCTGTAATATTTGACATCGCATAGTTAACCTTTAATTAAGCAGAGTGCGCGATTTTTGCCCTTTTACTAACTGGCTTAAACAGTACAAACAAACCATCTACAATTGCAAAGGGCTATTTGGTATTACAATAAGCATACTTAATAAAAAAGAATTAATATCCAGGGGCGACTCGGCGAGTTTTGTAACCTAAAGCCAAACTTTACGAGGGGCTTTAATTTTATTTTTTTTAAAAATATTTATTTATTTGAAGTCTATTTTGCTAGCGTTTCTTTGATACAAAGTTATTAATAATTTTTTTTATAATCGATAACTCCAAATATCTTTCTTAATTGACAATATAGCTAATCTATTAACTTTCCTTAAGATATTGTTGATCTTAGGTGAGATTTTATCAATTTTAATTTTAAAAATTTCTTTCCACTGAATCGACGGAAACAAGAGTTATTAACATTATTTCATAATTAATATAGTCATTGGAAAAAGAATTAAATATTTTTATTTGGCTGAGTGTATCAATTAAATAATTCCGAAAATAAATTTATACCATCAATATCGAATTGATTATTATGCTTTAAGGAACATTCAAGATTACGACAATATTTTTTTAAATTTTCATCATCCAGTGATCTTAATTTTTATCGCTAAATAGACAACCAAAAATATTTTCATAAGTTTCGAATTATTCAAATCTATTTTGAAGTAAAAAAAGATAGCCTTGTCTACTATATATGAAGTAATCAGCTCCAAAGGATTCTTTGAAAGATTTTGATATTTTATTGTGAACATTCTCATCAAATTGTTAATCCCTATAAATCATACATTTTTTTTATGAAATTCGGGTTCGATGTTCATTTCAAGTAAAATTTTCTTGGCGGAAATTAAACTAGTTGCAAATCCCTCTTCTCTAACTTGTTAAAGAAAGAAATCAATCTTTTTCGCTTCACAGGACCTTTTTTTAAACTTATACATAGCCTACTAGGTGTAACAAAAAATGGGTACCCCACAAATTTGGAGCCTAAAGCAGTTGTTTTACTTGCTTTATGGAAGGACCGCCCCTATTAATATCCCTTAAATTATCGAACTTTTATATGTTTCTTACTTTAACTATCTGGTGTCTCCAAAACCCACTGAACTATATTTTCCTTTGTATTAAGCCTCATTTCTAATTATCTGACATAACGTACGAAATAACTCGCAAATGGGCGCATGAGTAACTTTGATCATAGAAATATGTTGTTATTTGCTTAGAGTTAATTGATAAACTTAGAGCATAACGGAAAGTAAAATTTTAGATTTTTATATTTATGTTATAATTAATAATATGTGTATTGTGTAATATAATATATATTTCGGTACGGTATCGATATTTCGGTATTTCATTTTAAAATATCAAATACCATACTTAATACCAATATTTCTTAAAACTTAAACCAAATACCATACCGAATATCAAATATTAAAATTTTCAATTTCAATACGATAATTCGGTATTTACTAAATTATGCACAACCGTACGCATGACCGATGAAAAGAACGATCAAAGTAGCCCCACCTAACCATGTGTAATGGTTAATCAGTTGGGTTCCTCCGAATTTTTTTCTCCACTATTTCTTTTGAAATTATTTAGCCCCTTTCTTGTTTACTCTTCTTTCATTCCTTACTCACGTCCCAAAGATGTCTCTTAGGTTGGTTACTTGGTTGGATGATTTTGATCATGCTCCTTCACAATGTCCTTGAGATAAAATATTTGTGATTGTTTTTTATTGGCCTTTAATGAGGATTTGAGTTTAATTTCTCACATCTCAACTTGTGTGAGAAAAAGCTCCTGCAAAAAGGGTAAAAAATTAGAACTTTTCTAAAAGAACTACACATGGTTAATTCAAGAACTCAAAAAGATTAACCAGCAGTATTAAAATATCAATTTCTCTCTTCTTGTAGGTCTACAACATTGAATTGATGGAAGACAATAAATATTTCACTTGGAGGAATTTTGATTTTCCTCTGTAAAAGCTGCTTATGCTGCCCATTTTCATAATATAAAGAAGTTAACAAAACAACGTCTATTTGCGGGTCAAACAAGAGTGGCAGACTTCTAGGCTGGCAAGCTTCTAAAAAAGGGGTGCACATGTGACCTTAAACAAATCTCACATCGGAATGAGAGGAAAGTGAAGAGCTATATAAAGGCATGAGTTAAGTTCACATCGTATACACGCTTTTGGGGCTCGAAGTGGTGTCGCCCACAAAGACAAATCCGTGTTGGCCTAGGCCCAAAGAGGACAATACGTGTCACGGGCTTGGTCGTGACAAATATAGTATTAGAGTCGAATCTCCCTCAGTACAATGGTGGAGCAAACCTCAACGAGGACGTTGATTCCCAAGGGGGAGGGGGATGAAGGTGATGCCTCTGATAGAGAGCGGGCTGATGAGGGCGCCAAACAAGATTGACAGGCTTCTAGGCTGGCAAGCTTCTGAAGAATGGGTGCACATGACACCTTAAACAAATCCACAATAGAATGAGAGAGTAAAGTGAAGATTTATGTAAAGGCATGAGTTAAGTTCACATGCTACGCGCTCTTTTCGGCTCGAAGTAGCATAGCTCACAAAAACAAATTCATACCGGCATAGGCCCAAAGTGGACAATACGTGTCATGGACTTGGATCATGACATATCTGAGGGTCCAATTTGATCCATATGAAGACTTTATCAATGGATGGATGAACTTGTCACTTTTGCGCCCGAGAAATTGAGTAGTCAACAACAACAACAACAATCACGACCCGATTTCCCCTCCGAAGGCATCGTGACGGCACCTAGTCTCTACGACTAGGTAAGCCTAATTTCGGAAACACATATTACATAAAAGCAATAAAAATAAAGACGAAATAAGTGAGTCTACAATGAAACATCGCCACTTGGCGCATACAAAATACAACTTTTCCAAAACCCGGAATATCACTTTAGTCACAAGCACTGTCTCAAAATAGCTCTATACAACGTAAGGAAATTTACATGAAAATCTATCTAAGTCTGGAGTGGAAGGTGACTCGAAGGACTCTGCGGACGCGGCAGAATTACCTTTCGGTCTCCTAGAAGCTGCTGCTCGGACCCCTAGCCACGAAACTGAGCGCTGGTACCTGGATCTGCACACGAAAAACATATGTAGGAAAGGGCATGAGTACACCACAATTTGGTACCCAGTAAGTGCCAAGCCTAATCCCAATCGAGTAGTGACGAGGTCAGGTTAAGGCTCTACTAAATTTTTATAGTAAAACAATATAAAAATATGAACAGAGACATATAATAAGCTAAGGCAAATCAATAGGAACAATGAGCTAAAAGAAAATAATAACAGGGAACCCTCAGCTCAGCACAACATATATCGCAGTAATAAGTATGCAATGCAGTACAGGGGGAAAGCTCCCGAAATCTCGTCTGTAGTCCCAATTTAAATATGCAATGCAGTACAGGGGGAAAGCTTCCGAAATCTCGTCCGTAGTCCCAATTTAAATATGCTATGCAGTACAGGGGGAAAGCTCCCGGAATCTCATCCGTAGTCCCAATTTAAATATGCAATGCAGTACAGGGGGAAAAGCTCCCGGAATCTCGTCCGTAGTCCCAATTTAAATATGCAATGCTGTACAAATACCAAATACAATTTTTATTTAAAACAGTTCAAAAAAAATCACAGGCAAAATATGGATAAAACTACCTAAAACATGGTACACATAGTAATAACTAGAGAGAAAATCAAGTAAAATAGGTAGACATGCTATTTCCTAATCTAAACTACATAGTCGATACATGAATCAGTGAAATAGGAGTGAAATGATTTAAGTCATGGAAGGAAAAACGGAGTTTTAGCAACAATGGCCCGTGTACGTACTCGCCACCTCACCTACACGGCGCCCAAACAACATAGAACAATATTAAAATAGCCTAGGGGAAGTCCCCAATACAGAGTTAGGCAAGCCACTTACCTCGACTGCGCTACTCAACTCAAAACCACGCTCTTGCCATGAGTATCTGACTCCGAATGACCCAAATCTATTCAATTCGATTGCATAATGTAAATATCACTTTAAGGAATCAAAATAGCTAATAAGTTCGAAGCTAGTACGCAAAATTAGGAAAATCGCCCAAAAATCTCCCGGGCCCACGTCTCGGAATTGAGTGAAAGTTACAAATTTAGAACACCCATTCACTCACGAACTCACTCGAACAAGAATCATCGAAAACCGACGATAAAATCCTATTAAATTTTTGGATTTCCTAATTGGGGAAACTTCTTCCCATTTGCATGATTTTTCACCTAAATCCCTTGATTGCATGGAAGAAATTGCTATAAATTAACGATATAAAAAGGGAATAGGGTTAGGAATTGTTACTTATGAAGCTTTTCCTCAAAACTCACTCCAAATCGCCTACACCCGAGCTCCAAATGATTTTTAGAAGTTATAAAATTCAAGCCCTCGAATTTGATATAAAGTGCCCAGCGATTTCCGCACCTGCGCCCCTTGGACCGCACCTGCGGAAATTCCATCGCAGGTGGGAAAACCCACTAAAAGGCCTGGGGCCGCACATGCGGTCAATTGGCCGCATATGCAGCTCCGCACCTGTAGAATCTCAACCGTATCTGCGAGACTGGTTGACTTGACCACGTCTGCACTTGCGAGCCCCTCTTCTGCACCTGCGTGTCTGCACCTACGAAAAGTCCATCGCAGGTGCGAGATGCGAGACACCAGAACCAAAAATGGTTCAGCTGTTTTCCATGTTCCAAAAATCACCTGTTGAGCATCCGAAATATCCCCGAGGCCCCCGAGGCCTCAACCAAACTTACCAACCAGTCCTAATACCTTATACAAACTTAGTCGAGCCTCCAAAACACATAACATAACACAAAAATCACCAATTATACATGGATTCAAGCCTAAGAACTTATGAAATTTCAAAAATCTACAACCGATGCCGAAACACATCAAAACTAGTCCAAATGACCTCAAATTTTACACACATGTCAAAAATGATACAACAGACCTACAGCTACTCTCGAAATTCCTCTCTGAGCCCGATATCAAAATTTCACCTATCGGCCGAAATCGCCGAAGTTCTAACCTTCGCCATTTCAAGCCTAAATATACTACAGACCTCGAAAACACATTTCGGACATGCTCCTAACTCCAAAATCACCCAACGGAGCTAACAGAGTCGAGTGAATTTCCCTTCTGGACCTGTCTTCCCACAGTTCCAACTACGGTCTGATTTCTAAAGCTTAAACTCACATATAAGGACTGTGTGTCCAAAAACTCTCCGAATTTCACCACTCAATGTTCCAACAAGTCCCAAAAGCAGAAATAGACATGGGGAAAATAGTAATTAGGGGATCGGGGCGCTAACTCTCAAAACGACCTACCGGGTCATTACATTCTCCCCCTCTTAAGAAAATTGTTCGTCCTCGAACGATTATAGAGACATACCTGAAGCTGTGAAAAGATGAGGGTACTGACTGCACATATCCTGATCGGTCTCCCAAGTCGCCTCCTCGACCGGCTGACCCTTCCACTAAACCTTCACTGACGTAATATCCTTTGACCTGAGCTTTCTGACATGTCTATTCAATATGGCTACTAGCTCCTCAGCATATGATAATTCCTTGTCCAACTGGACTGAACTGAAATCCAAAACATGAGTCGGGTCACCGTGATACTTCCGGATCATGGAGACGTGGAATACCGGATGAACTCCTGCTAGGTTGGGAGGCAGGGCTAGCTTATAAGCAACCTTTCCAACACGTCGCAACACCTCAAAAGGGCCAATAAATCTTGGACTCAGCTTACCCTTCTTTCCGAAACTCATGACGCCCTTCATAGGCGATACCCGAAGCAAAACCCGATCACCAGCCATAAATACCAAATCACGCATATTTCGGTCCGCATAACTCTTCTGCCTGGACTGAACTGCGTGAAGTCTCTCCTGAATCACCTTCACCTTGTCCTAGGCGTCCTGGACCAAATTTGTACCCAACAATCGGGCCTCGCCCGGATCAAACCATCCCATTGGAGGCCGGCATCGTCTACCATACAAAGCCTCATACGATGCCATTTGAATGCTGGATTGGTAGCTGTTATTATAAGCAACCTCTACAAGTGTCAAGTATCGGTCTCATGACCCTCCAAACTCCATCACACAAGCACGAAGCATATCCTTAAGAATCTGAATCGTGCGCTCAAACTGCCCGTCCGTCTGAGGGTGAAAGGCTGTACTCAACTCTACCCTGGTGCCTAGCTCCTGCTGAACGGCTCTCCAGAACCGTGAAGTGAACTGTGTACCTCTGTCTGAAATGATAGATACTGGAATACCGTGGAGGTGAGCAGTCTCCCTGATATAAATCTCTGCCAACCTGTCGGAGGAGTATGTAGTCAACACAGTCGAGTAGTGACGAGGTCAGGTTAAGGCTCTACTAGATTTCATAGTAAAACAGTATAAAAATATGAACATAGAGATATAATAAGCTAAGGCAAATCAGTAGGAACAATGAGCTAAAAGAAAATAATAACAGGGAGCCCCCGACTCAGCACAACATATATCACAGTAACAAGTATGCAATGTAGTACAGGGGGAAAGCTCCAAAAATCTCGTCTGTAGTTCCAATTTAAATATGCAATGCAGTTTTCACGCCCCAAAATCGAGGGANACATACCTTTAAAGACATAACATATGCAAAAGAGAATGATACATTCTACACACGGCCCCGAGAGGGAATGAGGCTCACCAGAACCGCTGAAGGGATTAACAGGAGGCACCACTATCGGCGGTCGGAGCTACCTGCTATAGAACCACCTACATCCATATAAAAGATGTAGCGCCTCCGAAAAAAGGGAAGTTAGTACCATGGAATAGTACTAGTATGTATGAACAAACTTTAGTCTAGGTAAAATCAAACAATACACATATAAGAGGCAGTTAAGGAAACCCAAACAAATATTGCATAGAGATACAAAGAATCACAAATGAGGTTTCCACAGTTTCTTATTTCAATTGTTCCCCTGTTGCGGCGCGCAACCCGATCCCACCATACAATCACATTTCACCCTTATTACTTCTCAACCTTATTTCTTCTGTTGCAGCGTGCAACCCGATCCCACCGTATAATCACATTTCACCCNCCATACAAAGCCTCATACGATGCCATTTGAATGCTGGATTGGTAGCTGTTATTATAAGCAACCTCTACAAGTGTCAAGTATCGGTCTCATGACCCTCCAAACTCCATCACACAAGCACGAAGCATATCCTTAAGAATCTGAATCGTGCGCTCAAACTGCCCGTCCGTCTGAGGGTGAAAGGCTGTACTCAACTCTACCCTGGTGCCTAGCTCCTGCTGAACGGCTCTCCAGAACCGTGAAGTGAACTGTGTACCTCTGTCTGAAATGATAGATACTGGAATACCGTGGAGGTGAGCAGTCTCCCTGATATAAATCTCTGCCAACCTGTCGGAGGAGTATGTAGTCAACACAGTCGAGTAGTGACGAGGTCAGGTTAAGGCTCTACTAGATTTCATAGTAAAACAGTATAAAAATATGAACATAGAGATATAATAAGCTAAGGCAAATCAGTAGGAACAATGAGCTAAAAGAAAATAATAACAGGGAGCCCCCGACTCAGCACAACATATATCACAGTAACAAGTATGCAATGTAGTACAGGGGGAAAGCTCCAAAAATCTCGTCTGTAGTTCCAATTTAAATATGCAATGCAGTTTTCACGCCCCAAAATCGAGGGACGAGACCAGCGCCTAACCAGAAGATCCCGGTCAAGCGGACCTGGATTGCCTTTCTTGCCCGACGCGTTACCCCGTGTTTACAGTATACAATATTTTACATGAATTAGCAAATTAAATTCAAAGCATGAGTTTACAACTTAAGTTCATTTCTCCTTTTTAACATATCAACCTTTTATAATTTCGAAACATACAGACTACATACAACATTTTCGATTAGGTCCACGATTACGAGTAAATATAAATACTGCCCAAAAAAAATATATATATATATATATATATATATATATATATATATATATATATATATATATATACACAACCCACATTATGTCTACGGAGCCTCTAAGAGTACTAGGAGTTTACATAGACTTGCCGGCAACAAGGCCCCGAACATACCTTTAAAGACATAACATATGCAAAAGAGAATGATACATTCTACACACGGCCCCGAGAGGGAATGAGGCTCACCAGAACCGCTGAAGGGATTAACAGGAGGCACCACTATCGGCGGTCGGAGCTACCTGCTATAGAACCACCTACATCCATATAAAAGATGTAGCGCCTCCGAAAAAAGGGAAGTTAGTACCATGGAATAGTACTAGTATGTATGAACAAACTTTAGTCTAGGTAAAATCAAACAATACACATATAAGAGGCAGTTAAGGAAACCCAAACAAATATTGCATAGAGATACAAAGAATCACAAATGAGGTTTCCACAGTTTCTTATTTCAATTGTTCCCCTGTTGCGGCGCGCAACCCGATCCCACCATACAATCACATTTCACCCTTATTACTTCTCAACCTTATTTCTTCTGTTGCAGCGTGCAACCCGATCCCACCGTATAATCACATTTCACCCTTATTTTTTCTCAACCTTATTTTTTCTGTTACGACACGCAACCCGATCCCACCGTACAATCACATTTGATAGCAGCAACAACCAACAATTCAATCACGAGGATTTTCATCATCAAGAGTATAAATTTATAACAACCAATAACCAAGAGGAATCAAGGGCACAATAATCCTTACCAAACAGGGAGTCACATACGGTATTGCCACAGTCATTTAGCTCAATTAAATCTATCTACAATTCCTTCCCATCATTTACTACACACCCTTTAGCGCTTAGATAAATTCAACAATTGGGTTCGTTATCATTTCTTTCATTCAGTAGCACATCATTTCATCCTAATATGTTCAATTATTTAATGAGTTTTGCACATACTAGAGTAAGCACAAAGAATCACCTTTCACAATCTCACATAGCATGGTGGCATGAAAATCAACTAAGACAATCAGAGAAAAAAAATCTTACGCCTCAACACCTTAGAACTATAATTTCACATATGCATAAGCAAGGGGCTCATAATTCTCGGACACCTACAATGTGACTCTACAAAGATTAAAGTTAGCCATACATACCTCGAGTTGGAATTTCCCTTTAATTTCTATCCCAAATCACCGGACCTTATAACGCCTTCAATCTAATTTACAATGTGATACATTCAAACTTAGAGTTAGGAACATTGAACTCATTTAGGCATTTTATCAAATACTATGTGGTCCTTTAGATTAACTAGCCCCCTTTTTAGTGAAAGGTTGCCCTAGCCTACTTCCCTTTGTTAGATTATAGTAGATTATTCACATGCATGCAATGACTTAACTTTCCTCTTCAAGAACCAACCTATGTGTGTTCTATTCTAACTAAAATATGAGAATTTAGGGAAATGGGGTGAAGACTTACCTCTTATGGTGAAGAAGATGACGAGTACTCGATTAACTCTAGGCCTGAGTAGAGATGGAGGACCAATTTGGCGAAGATGAGGAATTTTCTAACTAGAACCCACTCTCACTTCTCTCCATTTTTATCAGATAGTCTTTAAAAATGAAAGGGAGGGGTGTTTTATTAAACTGGGGGTCGAGTTTTAAAATTAGAAATTAGAAGCCCCGAAGTAGGAAATGCGGTCAGGAATGCGATCGCATTCCTGTCGCATAAATGGCCCTCAAATGGGCCAAAATGGGAACCGGACTGCCCAGGTATGCGACCACTATGCGGTCCGCATACCTGTTATGCGATCACATAGTGCGTCGCATAACCTCCTCCGCAAAAATGGAGGTGCAAGGATGCGACAGCTATGCGGTCCGAATTCCCAAAATGCGATCTCATCTTAGGCCACATAGCTGTCCAGGTACGCGACCACTATGCGATCTGCATAACTGATCTGCGATCGCATAGTGGACCGCAGATCCGCGCAATTCTGGAAAATTTCATCTTTTAAGTCCCGGGGTGATTTTTACTTCAAAAAGAGCCGTTTAATTTCCACAGTTATAACAACATGGGGACCTATTCGGGCATTGTTTTTAGTTAAAATTTTTTACGGGTCTTTACATCCTCCCCCACTTAAAATCATACATCCTCAAATGAGGATCGGGGAATCACTTAGTTAAGAGAACACAAAACATGCCAACCCCCACATTCTTTTACTAACTCCGATATTTCCTGAAAATTTCGCCAGAGTTTCCTTTGTAATTAGGCCCATCTACCTGTCATAGAGCCCCCGAGACACATTTTAACCAATTCCACACATTTTCAGTTACTCTATCAACTTGCACATAATCTGGTCATTTCAACAAGTTGCATATAATTCAATTACTTCCACAAGCCACACATAGTTCGGTTAACTCCACAAATTTGCACATAATTCAACTATTACAATGAGTTGCACATAATTCAGCTGTTACAATGAGTTGCACATGATCCAGCTAATCACAACAACATATACATTTATGGCACAAAGTTTGAGAAGTCACAATAGTAGGGTAATTAGGGGAGTGGAGTGTTCTTGCACAAAATTTGACACCAATGTAATTGCTTAGAGATGACAACTTTCAAAACCACTACCGGACTTATTCAAACAAGTGGGGATATTTCTCTTTCATTTCATTTTCCTCTTCCCACGTGGCTTCTTCGACTTGTTGACTCCGCCATAATACTTTGACCGAAGCGACCTCTTTGTTTCTCAACCTGCGGACTTGCCTATCAAGAATAGCAACCGGAACCTCTTCATATGATAACTTTTCATTAATTTCAATGGTCTCAACCGGCACGATGACAGATGGATCTCCAACTACCTTCTTCAGCATGGACACATGAAACATCGGGTGCACTAATGACATCTCAGGGGGAAATTCCAGCCTATACGCCACCTGCTCTATCCTTTGAGCAATCGTATATGTCCCTACATACCTTGGGCTCAATATCCCTTTCTTCCCAAACCGCATCACTCCTTTCATGGGAGACACCTTCAAGAATACCCAATCATCTACTTGAAACTCCAAATCTCTTCGACGAACGTCTGCATAGGATTTCTGACGATTCTGAGCAGTCTTTATCCTCTCCTGAATGACTCTAACTTTTTCCATAGCTTGGTACACAAGATCCGGTCCTAGCAGTTCCACCTTACCAACCTCAAACCATCCAATCGGAGACCTACACCTCCTCCCGTACAATTCCTCAAATGGGGCCATTTGAATACTAGCATGGAAACTGTTATTATAAACAAATTCTATAAACGGCAAGTGATCATCCCAGCTACCCTTGAAATCTAATACACAAGCCCGTAACATATCTTCAAGCGTTTGTATGGTCCGCTCTGCCTGACCGTCTATTTGCGGGTGGAAAGCTGTGCTGAGATTTACCTGCGTACCCAAACCTTGCTGAAATTTCTTCCAAAAGTTAGCTGTGAACTGAGACCCTCGATCCGAGATAATAGATACTGGAGTGCCATGGATTCTGACTATTTATTTGATATAGAACTGAGCGTACTGTTCTGCAGTATCGGTGGACTTGATCGGCAATAAATGCGCTGACTTCGTGAGTCGATTTACTATTACCCAAATTGAGTCGAACTTGCGCTGAGTGCGGGGTAACCCTACCACGAAGTCCATATTGATCATCTCCCATTTCCATATTGGTATTTCCATAAGCTGCGTCAACCCACCGGGCCTTTGATGCTCGGCCTTCACTTGCTGACAATTTAGGCACTTAGCCACAAAGTCCGCCACACCCCTCTTCATACCATTCCACCAATAAATCTCCTTGGGGTCGTGATACATCTTCATAGAACGTGGGTGTATGTAATACCTGGAATTGTGAGCCTCTGCCATAACTCTCTCCCAAAGATCATCCACATCCGGAACACATATCCTCCCTTGGCACCGCAAAACACCGTCATCATTGCCGAGTGAAAATGATGTAGTCTTGTGATTCAGGATTGCTTCTCTCAACTGTGCCAAAACTGGATCCTTAAATTGCTTTTCCTTGACTTCCGCTACAAGCGAAGACTCCACTCCATTACGCACCACGACATTCTCTTCATCTGAGGCCGAAAGACATACCCCCAGACTGGCCAACTGATAAACCTCCCAAGCCAAAGGACTCTGACCTGCTTCCAAATGAGCCAAGCTACCCATGGATTTATGACTAAGAGTATCGGCTACCACATTCGCCTTTCCTGGATGGTACAAAATATTCATATCATAATCCTTGAGCAATTCTAACCACCTCCGCTGCCTTAAGTTCAACTCCTTCTACTTGAATAAATACTAAAGACTCTTGTGGTCTATGAACACATCCACATGGACCCCATAAAGATAATGCCACCAGATTTTTAATGCAAACACAACTGCTGCGAGCTCCAAATCATGCGTCGGATAATTCTTCTCGTGATTCTTGAGCTGTCTTGAAGCATACATTATTACCTTACCACATTGCATCAACACACATCCCAAACCAACCATCGAAGCATCACAGTACAAGACAAACCCCTCTGTACCTTCTGGCAAGGTCAATACCGGCGCCGAAGTCAATCTTGATTTCAATTCCTGGAAACTCCTTTCACAAGCATCGGACCACTGGAACTTAACTGCTTTCTGCGTCAGCTTAGTCAATAGGGAGGCGAGAGTAGAGAATCCCTCCACGAACCTCCGATAATATCCATCTAAATCCAAGAAACTGCGGATCTTCGTTGGGGTCGTTGGTCTAGGCCAATCCTTCACTGCTGCGATCTTTTGGGGATCAGCCCGAATCCCTTCCTTGGAAACAACATGGCCCAAAAAGGTGACTGATTCTAGCCAAAACTTACATTTTGAAAACTTTGCATACAACTGGTGCTGATGAAGAGTCTATAGAACTGCCCTGAGGTGATTAGCATGATCTTCCTGACTTCGCGAATAAACAAGGATATCGTCAATGAAGACAATCACAAAGGAGTCAAGAAACAGTTTGAAAACCCGATTCATAAGATCCATAAAAGCTGCTGGGGCGTTGGTTAGCCCAAAAGACATTACCAGAAATTCAAAGTGCCCATATCGAGTCCTGAAGGCAGTCTTAGGAATATCCTGCTCCCTGATCTTTAACTGGTGATACCCGAACCACAAATCAATCTTTGAGAAGAAATTAGCACCTTGCAACTGGTCGAACAAATCATCTATCCTAGGCAATGGGTATTTGTTTTTGATGGTGACCTAGTTGAGCTGTCGATAATCAATACACATCCGAAGTGATCCATCTTTCTTTTCTGACAAAACGAACCGGTGCGCCCCAAGGCAACACACTTGGCCAAATGAAACCCTTTTCTAATAGATCTTTCAATTGTTCTTTTAACTCTCTCAATTCTGCTGGCGCCATTAGGTAGGGTGGAATAGATATTGGCTGTGTATCTGGCAATACATCAATCCCAAAATCGATCTCTTATTTGGTGGAATCCCAGGAAGCTCGTCCGGAAATACTTCAAGAAATTCATTCACAACAGGCACAGATTCGGGAGAAGGAACCTCTGAAGTGGTGTCCGCAACCCGGCCCAAATGGTAGATGCACCCTTTTCTGATCATCTTTGAGGCCTTAAGGTAGGAATTAAACCTACCTCTTGGCACAATAGTATTCCCCTTCCATTCAATAACTGGTTCCTTAGGAAACTCGAGCCTCATAATTCTGGTTCGGCAGTTGAGTTTAACAAAGCACGAGTAGAGCCAATCCATCCCCATGATAACATCGGAATCTACCATCCCTAGCTCAATAAGATCGGCCGTGGTATCCCGACCACACACCGTGACAACACAATTCCTATAGACTCGCATGACCATAATAGAATCACCAACCGGAGTCGACATGGAGAACGACTCATGAAGCTGTTCGGGTTCTATCCTAAAACCTGAAGCAATAAATGGAGTAACATATGACAAAGAAGACCCAGGATCAATAAGAGCATAAACATCATGTGTTTGAATAGTCAGAATACCTGTGACAACATCTGGAGAAGCCTCCGCACTCTTGCGACCACTCAAAGCATAGAATCGACTGGGTCCCCCTTGACCTCGTGCTTTACACCTAGATACACCGCGCCCTACTGGATCTGGAGGGCCGCGGGTTGGAGGGCATGCTAAAGATGTAGCGGCTGATGAACTGGATGGCTGAGCAGTGCCCCTACCCGTGCCCTGACTGGGTGCACGACAGTCTCGCTGAACATGACCTCTCTCTCCGCATCTGTAGCATACTGGTATATCTAAGTAACAAGGCTCAAAATGAAACCTCCCACACTTGGGGCATGGGGCCCTCCGCTGCTGCTGGAACCTCCCACCTGAACGACCTGACTGATGGAATCTCCTGCTATCTGAACCTGGTCCAAAGCGACCTCCCTGCTAATAAATTTGCCCTGATGGCGGCGCATTGGCTGAGGACTGAGCATAGGACTGAGATGGCCCTGATGACCCTCTCCCAAAGGCTGATCTCCCGTCTGCAACTGAACTCCCAGGGTTGCCCACTGACCGGGCCCTACTACCATTCTCTCTCTCCATTCTTATCTTCAATTTCCGAGCCTCGGTAGCCTGGGCGAATCCCACGATCTTCCCATAATTCATATCCGAATGCAAGGCAACTGTAGCAGCCTCATTGATAACCAAGGGACCAAGGCCCTGAACAAACCAGAGAACTATGGACTCCATAGTCGGCATCATGTGGACATCATACTTGGACAAGCGCACGAACTCCATATGATACTCCCACACACTCCTGTTTCCCTACTTGAGGACCTCAAACTCTGTAGCGTGGGCTGCCATAGTCTCGACAGGCAAGAAATGATCCATGAAAGCACCTACAAACTCATCCCACCTCGCCGGAGGGCTCCCCTCCACACGGGAATCCTCCCACATTTCAAACCAAGTATACGCTGCTCCCCTCAAACGATAGGAAGCTAACTAAACCCCCTCTGTCTCTGTCGCCTTCATCACCCGAAGAGTCTTGTACATCTCATCTATTAAATCCTGAGGATCGGCCTCTAGGTCGGTGCCTGTGAACTCTGGAGGGGCTAACCGTAGAAACTGGTTGACCCTGGAACCTGAAGAATCCCCTTGCTCACTAGAGGGCGCAGGGGCAACACTTGATCTTTGGGCCTGGGAGGCCACTAGCTGAGTCAACATCTGTATAGCTCTCCTGAGGTCCCCATCAGAAATACCGGGATCGGAAGCTGGGACTGAGGAAGGATCAGGAACATCAACAGGAGGGACTGTAGCACCCTCCGCTGGAGCAGGAATAGGAATAGCCTGGCCTGGGATGGAAGAGTCAGGAAAATTCAAGGTCGGGGAATCATTCTCACCCGCACCATCAGATAAGGATTTACGACCACTCCTAGGGTGGCATTGGCCTCTAGGCCGAGTCGGGCTCTCTTATTGGGTGCCATTTACTGAAAAGTAGAACAATGCACGAATTAGAGATAGACAACCTCACCTTCCACCACATCGCACGATACAGAATAACAATAAAGGGTATTTTCCTAAATGTCCATGTAGCCCCCTAATTATAGATGTGTTCGACAACACACCGATAAGAAGGGCTCTACTAGACACGACTCCGAGACATCCTAGGACACTTTTAAAAACCTTAGGCTCTGATAACAAGTTTGTCACGCCCCAAAATCGAGGGACGAGACCGACGCCTAACCGGAAGATCCCGGTCAAGCGGACCTCGATTTCCTTTCTTTCCCGACGCGTTACCCCGTGTTTATAGTATACAATATTTCACATGAAATAGAAAACTAAATTCAAAGCATGAGTTTACAACTTAAGTTCATTTCTCCTTTTTAACATTTCAGCCTTTGATAATTTCGAAACATATAGACTACATACAACATTTCCGATTCAATCCACGATTACGAGTAAATACAAATACTGCCCAAAATATACATATACACAACCCACCTTATGTCTACGGAGCCTCTAAGAGTACTAGGATTTTACATAGACTTGCTAGAAACAAGGCCCCGACTATACCTTCAAAGACATAACATATGCAAAAGAGAATGATACAGTCTACACACGACCCCGAGAGGGAATGAGGCTCACCAGAACCGCTTAAGGGATGAATAAGAGGCACCACTATCGGCGGTCGGAGCTACCTGCTATAGAACCACCTACATCCATATAAACGATGTAGCGCCCCCGGAAAAAGGGACGTTAGTACCATGTAATTGTACTAGTATGTATGAACAAACTTTACTCTAAGTAAAATCAAACAATACACATATAAGAGGCTGTTAAGGAAACCCAAACAAATATTGCACAAAGATACAGAGAATCACAAATGAGGTTTCCTTGTTCCCTTGTTGCGGCGCGCAACCCGATCCCACCGTACAATCACATTTCACTCTTATTACTTCTCAACCTTATTTCTTCTGTTGCGGCGCGCAACCCAATCCCACCGTACAATCACATTTCACCCTTATTTCTTCTAAACCTTATTTCTTCTGTTGCGACGCGCAACCCGATCCCACCGTACAATCACATTTGATAGCAACAACAACCAACAATTCAATCACAAGGATTTTCATCATCAAGAGTATAAATTTATAACAACCAATAACCAAGAGGAATCAAGGGCACAATAATCCTTACCAAACAGTGAGTCATATACGGTATTGACACAGTCATTTAGCTCAATTAAATAAATCTAAAATTCCTTCCCATCATTTACTACACACCCTTTAGCACTTAGATAAATTTAACAATTGGGTTCGTTATCATTTCTTTCATTCAGTAGAACATCCTTTCATCAATTTTATTTAAGTATTTAACGAGTTTTGCACATAATAGAGTAAGCACAAAGAATCACCTTTCACAATCTCACATATCATGGTGGCATGAAAATCAACTAAGACAATCAGAGAACAAAATCTTACGCCTCAACACCTTAGAACTATAATTTGACATATGCATAAGCAATGGACTCATACCGAATGCTCGGACACCAACAAGGTGACTCTACAAAGATTAAAGTTAGCCATACATACCTCGAGTTGGAATTTCCCTTTAATTTCTATCCCAAATCACCGGACATTCTAATGCCTTCAATCTAATTTACAATGTGACCCATTCAAACTTAGAGTTAGGAACCTTGAACTCATTTGGACATTTATCAAATACTATGTGGTCCTTTAGATTAACTACCCCCTTTTTTAGTGAAAGGTTGCCCTAGCCTACTTCCCTTGCTAGATTATAGTAGATTATTCACATGCATGCAAGACTTAACTTTCCTCTTCAAGAACCAACCTATGTGGTTTCTATTCTAACTAAAATCTGAGAATTTGGGGAAATGGGGTGAAGACTTACCTCTTATAGTGAAGAAGATGAAGACTACTCGATTAATTCCAGGCCTGAGTAGAGATGGAGGACAAATTTGGGGAAGATGAGGACTTCTCTAACTAGAACCCACTCTTACTTCTCTCTATATTGATCAGATAGTCTTTAAAAATGAAGGGGAGGGGTGTTTTATTAAACTGGGGGTCGGGTTTTAAAATTAGAAATTAGAAGCCCCGAAGTAGGAAATGCAGTCAGGAATGCGATCGTCTTCCTGCTATGTGGTCCGCATTCCTGTCACATAAATGGCCCTCAAATGGGCCAAAATGGGAACCGGCTGCCCAGGTATGCGACTACTATTCAGTCCACATACCTGTTATGCGATCGCATAGTGCGTCACATAACCTCCTCCACAAAAATGGAGGTGCAAGGATGCGACAGCTATGCGGTCCGCATTCCCAAAATGCGATCGCATCTTGGGCCGCTTAGATGTCCTCAAATTGGACAGCATGCTGTCCAGGTATACGACCACTATGCGGTCCGCATACCTGATCTGCGATTGCATAGTGGACCACAGATCCGCGCAATTCTGGAAATATTCATCTTTTAAGTCCCGGGGTGATTTTTACTTCAAAAAGGACCGTTTTAAGAATTTCCACAGTTATAAAAATATGGGGACCTATTCGAGCATTGTTTTAGTTAAGAAATTTTATGGGTCTTTACAGCAGTACAGGGGAAAAGCTCCCGGAATCTCGTCTGTAGTTCTATTTTAAATATGCTATGCAGTACAGGGGGAAAGTTCCCGGAATCTCGTCCGTAGTTCCAATTTAAAAATGCAATGCAGTACAGGGGGAAAACTCCCGGAATCTCGTCAGTAGTCCCAATTTAAATATGCAATGCAGTACAAATATCGAATACAATTTTTATTTAAAACAGTTCAGGAAAAATCACAGGCAAAATATGGATAAACCTACCTAAAACATGGTACACATAGTAATAACTAGGGAGAAATTCAAGTAAAATAGGTAGGCATGCTATTTCCTAATCTAAACTACATAGTCGATACATGAATCAGTGACATAAGAGCGAAATGATTTAAGTCATGGAGGGAAAAAAGGAGTTTTAGCAACAATGGCCCGTTTACGTACTCGTCACCTCACGCACACGGTGCCCAAACAACATAGAACAGTATTACAATAGCCTAGGGGAAGTCCCCAACACAGAGTTAGGCAAGCCACTTACCTCGACTTCGCTACTCAACTCAAAACTACGCTCTTGCCACGAGTATCCGACTCCGAATGACCCAAATCTATTCAATTCGATTGCATAATGTAAATATCACTTTGAGGAATCAAAATAGATAATAAGTATGAAGCTAATACGCGAAATTAGGAAAATCGCCCAAAAAGTCCCCCGGGCCCACGTCTCGGAATCGAGTGAAAGTTACAAATTTAGAACACCTATTCACTCACAAACTCACTCGAACAAGAATCATCGAAAACCGACGAAAAAATCCTATTAAATTTTTGGATTTCCTAATTGGGGAAACTTCTTCCCATTTGCATTATTTTTCACCTAAATCCCTTGATTGCATGGAAGAAATTTCTATAAATTAACTGTATACAAAGGTAATAGGGTTAGGAATTGTTACTTATGAAGCTTTTCCTCAAAACTCACTCCAAATCGCCTACACCCAAGCTCCAAATGATTTTTAAAAGTTATGAAATTCAAGCCCTCGAATTTGGTATAAACTGCCCAGCGATTTCCGCACCTGCGCCCCTTGGACCGCACCTGCGGAAATTCCATCACAGGTGCGAAAACCCACTAAAAGGCCTGGGGCCGCACCTGCGGTCAATTGGCCGCATCTGTAGCTCCGCACCTGCGGAATCTCAACCGCACATGCGAGACTGGTTGACTTGACCAAGTCCGCACCTGCGTGTCCACACCTGCAGAAAGTCCATCGCAGGTGCGAGATGCGAGACACCAGAACCAGAAATGGTTCAGCTGTTTTCCAAGTTCCAAAAATCACCTGTTGAGCATCCGAAACATCCCCGAGGCCCCCGGGGCCTCAACCAAACTTACCAACCAGTCCTAATACCTTATCCAAACTTAGTCGAGCCTCCAAAACAGATCACATAACATCAAAATCACCAATTATACATGGATTCAAGCCTAAGAACTTATGAAATTTCCAAAATCTACAACCGATGCCGAAACACATCAAAACTAGTCCGAATGACCTCAAATTTTACACACAGGTCACAAATGATACAACAGACCTATAACCACTCTCGGAGATCCGTTTCGAGCCCGATATCAAAATTTTACCTATCGGCCGAAATCGTCGAAATTCTAACCTTCGCCATTTCAAGCCTAAATCTACTACAGACCTCGAAAACACATTCGGGACACGCTCCTAACTCCGAAATCGCCCAACGAAGCTAACACAGTCGACAGAATCCTATTCGGGACCCGTCTTCCCACAGTTCTAACTACGGTCTGATTTCTAAAAAACTCTCCGAATTTCACCACTCAATGTTCCAACAAGTCCCAAAAGCAGAAATAGACATGGGGAAAATAATTATTAGGGGATCGGGGCGCTAACTATCAAAACGACCTACCGGATCGTTACAACAACCCAGTAAAATCCCACTAATGAGGTCTGGGGAGGGTAGAGTGTACGCATACCTTATCCCTACCCCATAGGGTAGAATGGCTATTTCCGGGAGACCCTCAGCTCAGCGACAATAGATCTGTGACAATAAAACTCAAAAAATAATATCAGCAACGTGAGAGACAACAAATAAATGGGAAAGCAGTAGCACAAATATTATGTAAATGTGTGAAACGCAATATAAATCGCTAGTAGAGCTATACAAAACACTATCATACTCGTCGGTACAAAGAGGGAAACTGGGACAAAGAGGAAAACCGCTCGACTACCCTTTAACCTATAACTCTAATGCTCGACCTCCACACCGTCCTATCAAGAGCCATGCCCTCAAAAATCTGAAACCGCGCCATGTCCTGTCTGATCACCTCGACCCAATACTTCTTAGGCCGCCCTCTACCTCTTCTCGTACCTGCCAAAGCCAACCACTCACACCTCCTAACCGGGGCATCTAGGCTTCTCCTATGTACGTGTTCGAACCATCTAAGCCGCGCTTCCCGCATCTTGGCGTCCACCGGAGCCACGCCCATCCTCTCCCGAATATCTTCATTCCTAATCTTATCCAGCCTAGTGTGCTCACACATCTATCTCAACATCCTCATTTCTGCTACTTTCATCTTCTAGATATGTGAATTCTTGCCTGACCAATACTCAACCCCATACAACATGGCCGGCCTAACTACCACTCTAGAAATTGAATAGTCGAGTTAGTAAATTTCAAATAACTAGTTTTAGAGTACGCGCGTTGCGCGTGAATCCTTATCGATGGGATAAATTTTAAAAATTACATGAATAACATTATTTGACTTCCTATAATACTTAAGTAAGCATAGATTTAAAAAAATATGTAGAAAGTTATAATTTAAACAATCTTATAAATTAGAGTACAATTTACTACTAATTTCAATATGTAAATTTAAATATCTTATCTAGGGTTCCTTTGTCGAATATTTTAATTAGGTTTGTGATTTAATGGGCCGTATATTACAATATGTAAATAAAAATTTAAAAGTATGTTATATATTATTACTATGAATTATTATTATTGTTAAGATAATAATAATAATAATAATAATAATAATGATAATGATAATAATAATAATAATAATAATAATAATAATAATAATAATAATAATTATTATTATTATTTTTAAACTTAAGCATGTAATTTATTTAAAGATATTGTCTTACTCGTCCTAATGTGATTATGGTAGTTTATAATCTTAAACTTTAATGTTTAGAAATTTAAGTAATAAATTTATATAACTTAAATATTAGGAGTTTCTACATAGTTCAAATAAGAAAAGATTTAATACCAAAATTTTAATGTATTTCACTTAAATATTAAAAAAAATATTAATTTACACTTTTATCCAATGTGAAATTATTTTTAAGGAGTAAAAAAGGCGAACAACATTCCGCTAAGGGGCTTTTTGCTTTTAATATATATATATATATATATATATATATATATAAATAAATAATTTATAGAAGATGAAATTTTAATTGATACCAAAATCCTAATTATAAGGACGTAGTTCAAATAGGATAAATTTAATAAATAAAATTTTAGTTGATATCAAGATACTAAATATTAGGGGGGAAAAACATAAACAAATTATACTTAATTTTCAAAAACTTTATGCCCAACAACTCATTTACGTGTCTTATTTGACAAGTAGTGGTGTTAATGTTTAGCCCTAAAGTTTTTCTAATTTTGGTACTACAACTAATAAGTATGTTACCTACTTTAATTAGAAAAATAATTTATGTAAGGTAAATGTTAATAAATATGTTTATCGATTTTAATGTCCTAAATATTAGGACTCTATAAATGTTTAAAAAAAGAAAATAATTAATAATTAAAATTTTAATTAATTTTAAGGTCCTAACTAATAGGAAAATAATTTAAATTATAATTTTGTCCATATAAAATATATTTTTAAAGGTTAAAAAAGGCGAATGATATTTCACTAAGGAGCTTCATGCTTTTAATATAGTACTAGTCTTAGGGTACGCGCGTTGCACATGTACCCTAATATGAGTGAGTACACAATTTTAGAAACTACACAAATTATTATTAAATAATATGTTTTAGCTACTAAAAATAAATTATAATATAGTATAAGTTCCTGAAATAATGTATGCCAATTCTATTTAGTTAACTCGATAAAAGAAGAAATTACACCATATATAATCACCAAATGCAATATTTATAACTTTTTCATATGTGTTGAATAAACCGCTAGAGAGAAGCGTAAGATGTTGATGTATATTCTATGTTTTTCACAATAATATTTCAACTCTTTTGTAACCTTTACGCTTCTCTAAGAAAATAATTTGAAAAGGCAAGCTCGAATATTGCAAGCCTATAAGAGAAATTATTTAATTTGAGGACAATTCAAGCTTATCAAACCCATGATGGTTATGAAAGAGTCCTAATTGAAGTAGGGTTCGATTAAAAGCTTGATTAATATTCATATTTCTTATTGTAAGGTTTTACTTTAGCGTGAATATAGAGAGTAGTAGCAAAAAGCCGAGAGCCAGAGAATTCAATTTCTTGTGATTTTGGATTTGCCTCCAACTTACCGCAGTTGTGCGATACTCTGTTTTCTTAGATTAATTAGCAGAATATACTTGAGGTAAAGAAATTAATTTATAGAAGATTGTAACAATAATCTCTTCATCTACTCTAAAATTAGGTACTCGAACTTGATGTATTACGTTAAGTGTCTTATCGTAAGAATTTTAAACTATGATGTTTAATTAATGAGTATGGTTATGCTGAAAAATTGGATAAATTATACCTAATAATAGCTATTAGAATTGTCACGACTCGGATTTCTCACCGTCGGGACCGTGATGGTGCCCAACATTTCACTTGCTAGGCAAGCCAACATTAGAGAATCGTTAAGCCAATTCTTATACATTTCAGTAAATGACAGAAAGTAAGCTGTAACGAGTTAAGATGAGTGCAAAAATTTATAACAGCCTCAATCTATATATATATATATATATATATATATA